>QANY01007421.1:643481-765987 GCA_003255025.1 Datisca glomerata
CCCACTGTATGTTTCGACTCGATGAAGAGAAGTAGATGCGGAAGAAGTTCAATCGGTCGGTTCTTCCCCTCGGCCCTGGTTAGAGAAAGAGATGATCGAGTCAAAGAACATAAGGCTTTTTGCTCACGTCTCTTCTCGTCTCTCTCTCTCTCTCACCTTTTCTCTCCTCTCTCTCCCTCTCCTCTACATGTGTGTGTGTTTTTCAACTCGATGAAGAAAAACAAATGTGGAATAAGTTCAATCGATCAGGTTCTTCCCCTCAGGCCTGGTTAGCTTATTTATCCAGTTCTATTCTTGCTCTGGCTTTTCGAATTAAGTCGATTGACTTGTTCTGCCTAAATGGATAGACACTCATTTTAGTGAAGATTCTAGCTGGCTTCTATAACGTGGGGTTGCGTATTAGATTATATAATTGCACATGCATATTGGTTTTTTGCATTTTCTTGATAATTTAGCATGTTCATGTGTTCAATACTTTGTACATTCATTTCAATGTGATGTTATATGTGTTGAAATTTAGTTTAGGTCACAGAAAAGAGAACTAGACTAGTCATGTCAATTTTGTCTCAATTACTATTGACCAGGTAATCTTTTAAGATTTATCTAACAAAAAGATATGAGCCTTTTTGCTCACGGTTTCTAATTTTCTGAAAAATAGTTTATAGTTAATCTTATTATATGTATCATGTTATACAACATCATTATGCATTTCAATTTTTTCCTGATCCATCTTAGAAATGCATTAGAGATTATATATAGATATTCTAGATTTGTAATTTTGGCATTCTAAACTGAGAGCAATGAAAATAATCATCAAAATGAGGTTTTGACAATTGGATTATTGGTTTTGTAGCTCAAGTGCACTGCTTCACCATGTTCCATTTCTTCTCCTTCTTCTTTTACTCAAAGAAGTGATTATTGGTTTTGAAATCTTCACTTTGTAGTTCGTATGAATAATCATTGGTTGATATTACTTAACCGGGAATGTTTTTACACATGACTCTGCTTTCATCTGTTGGGAAATGTGGATGGCTAGACAAGTGGCATTTATGTCTCTTCTCACTTACATATGTCAAAAATGTATAAAGCATTCACTCTTCCCCACCCCCAACACCCCAAAAAGAAAACGAAGGAAAAGAAGAAGATGAAACAAACTTGAAACATTAGGGAAATATATATTTGATAAAAAGGATAATAAAGAGTCATGTGTTTTGCAGGCAACAATAAGTCGGTTGTTGTATCGAGGGCAGTCACTGTTTTAGCTTAAAACTCATCTTCATGTAGTGTCCTCTCCTCTCCACTTGTTACTTTAATAGATAGCTACTTGTTGTTAATTGCTAGTTCTACCAGTACCATTTTAAGTGTCTAGGTTTAATCTACAGGATAATCTTTCTTTTTGCCCAATCTACTGGGTGATCGATATTGAGAATTTTAAAAGATATGACACCCTAATTAGTGAGGAGTTCCATGATAATTATGTTGTGGAAACAACAATTTTCATGTCAATGGAATTGAACACATGAATTTCAAAACCTGCTTGAGCTAATAAAGATTATTTCCTATTTCTTGCATACGATTTCATGCCTTATATGTCCCATTTGCATCCTATTGGCTGTCTTTTATGTGAATATGATTGGATTTTTCTACGAGAGACTGCTTGGATTACCGTAACATAACTTCTCTAAATATTGGGTTTCTTCTGGTTGTTATTGTAGATTATAAAAGATTAAAGAAAACATAATTCAGAAAATTTGCATTTTATACCGACTTTGAGATTGATGAACCACTCACTTGCAGTATTTTAATCAATGAAAATGAAGAGTTCATAAAGTAGGGAAGCCAACCAGCTCTGGTGATTGAGTCAAAAGGTCATGCTCTCCATGCTTTTGTCAACCAAAAGCTTCAAGGTACTTATCTGTTTTGTTGGTTAAGAAACCATAAGCTCAACAAGCTTCTTTGCAGCTCATGGCATTAGCATTATTTCCCATGTTTGTAATAGCAAAGCAATGATGAAAGTATGAATAAAATAACCGTTGTTATGAAATTTAGGATTAGAGTATCTAAAGAACATTTTGATACTTTATTTTCTTACTGATTAAGGTGTTAGGTATTTTATGTAATTTCCTATTGAATGAGAGTTTTTTATTAATATTAGAGTTATGATCTTTTAGTGCCTAAAAAATGGGCTTATGGTTAGTATTGAGTTTTCTTCTCCCTTTTTGAGCTCTTATTCACTCTCTGAATTCTCCTATCCCTCATTTTCTCCTTTTTTTTTTAATTCTCCCTATTTTCCATTTCTCTCCCATATTGCACTTCTTCTACATGTACTGCATCATGCAAGTTTTAGTTTGCTCACTCTCAGGAATATTAGTATGATAGTATGCTGGCTACATTTCTAGGGGATTCATTACTAGTAATTTCCTTTTCTAGTGATTGTGAGCATGTATATGTTTTTCATCGAGGCATGTGAGCGGTGGAGGCGCGATGCCTTTTAGAAAATTAACCTTTTGATAAAAATTGAATCTTTTAATAAAACAAAACGTGCCCAACGCCATGATAACCAAATAAAAAAATTTATTGAAATTTTTTTTTTCATTCAGTCAGGATCCATTATATATTTATAAGTTAAATCTACAACATACAAGGTTGTGAATCATATACCCCTTGTAGTCTATATCAAGTGTCCTTGCAAAAATTGATTGATCCTCCGTTTTCACGAAATCGTTTCAACGATTAGTAAACTCCAGGATCCACATCAAAATCTTCCAAGTCAATCATCAACACACTAGAACGTGTGTGGGCATGTAGAATATTACTTGACACTTTTTCTTTCTCGAGATGTTCTCAACACATGAGATCTAGAGATTTAAAGAGAAAAACTTTAGTGAGACGATTCTCTAAAATAACGTGATGATTATTCTTTTAGAGATTTGATTAATGTTTAATCACAGAAGAAAATATATCTGATACTAATCATGTTCTCAATTCAACTCTTGATTGACGAATGATGTTCTCATCAACTGATTCTCTCCTCTTCTTTCAACTACTTAGACCATTAGAATAATATATGTATATATTCTAGATAATGATGTATCAAATTTTTAGGGATAAACTGAAATAATATTTAATTATAAAATTACTAATTGCAGTGGGACTCACATTAATTGTGCACAACTGCAGTGCCATGTCGTGAGCTAGCACAGTGCCTCACGGCACCACTGTAGTGCTATGTGGAACTATAGTCTTGCACACTCACTACTGTCGTGCCACGTGACACTCACTACTGTAGTGCTAATTTGTGATACCCTATCATAGATTGACACGCGATAATTATTGTGAATTAAATATTTATTCTAATAAGATAATTATCTAGATATCAGTTATTTCAAAATTAACATATCTAATTATCTCTATCAACTAACTTATCTGCTATTTCACAAATAACAGATTTAGTTTATTTAAATTATTATCTAATTTCCTTAATTATATATTCTATCTCATTTATCAATATTTAGAAAAATCGATATATATATATATATGATTTTCGAAAATTATATTTAAATCATTAAATAATTCAATTAATTAATTAATCACACATAATTATCTCATAATTATGTATTTGCCCCAGAATAAAAATTCATTTTGCAAGTCGGTCCTTTTCTCATATCCTGAAAAACGCACACCCTAGACATCGTTGTATAGAGGTAAATTGGGGACATGGACCTTTAATCTGAAGCTCCAATAAACTAGATTATTAATTAAACTCTTTAATTAAATAATCTTATTTATTAATTTCATTGTTACTCCACTATAAATATGGAATTGCACTCTTAGAAATTATAGAATGTATTTATAGAGTATTCTCATGTAGTCCACTGACATAATCATTTCATGTAGTTCTGTCTTCCAATTATTGGTTCATAAATTAGAAATGGTCAAAATAACCGTTTTACCCTTCTACTTACTTCTTGATCCTTAAGTACTATTAACCCACTAGTGAATGGCTAATTTATAATCTTATTATAAATTTGAGCTCAATAACCATTTAGTTTTATAATTAACACTTAAGAGAACCAATATATAATCCGTTAGGAAAGCTTAGATTCTAAATCTTGTAAGATCATGTCCCCAGCCATCTACATCACTGAATCACCAAAACAAAAGTCACTAGTCTAGTTAATAAACAGACTTTAACGAGTGGGTCAAAAGATTCAGTAGACATGCATAGGAGTTCATGACTACACATCATTCAGATTGATTTACATATGATCATTAAATTTATGTGTATTAAATCTTTATGATAAACGACACGTTAATAAAGATATTAATTCACATCAGTCCAGTCATATATAATCTTATTATATAAAATACTTTCACTCAGATGTATATCTACATCAATGATTTGGATCTAGATCACATGCATTCATAATGCTTAGTGAATCATACTAGCAATCATTCATTAAAGATTTCATACATTAATATGTTGCTGACAATTCTATTCATAATTTATGATTTTAATCCTCTCGTACTAATACAAGATCATAGTCGCATTAATGAATATGACATTTTAAGATATTTATATAAATTATTCAATAATAATTTAAAAGAACAATTATAAGGAAAATGTAATTCTCTTTAAATTTCATATTAAAATGTCAATACACATGTTTTGGGGCCATAACCCCCAACAATCTCCCACTTGCCATAAAGCAAATGTGGCATCTCTTTTAATCCCATGTTACGCACGTGACCCTCAAATGACTTCGCATGAAGTGTCTTTGTAAGAGGATTATCAGGTTTTGTTTTGAAGTTATCTTTATAACAGTCACATCCTATCGATGCATGATCTCTCTTACAAGATAATATTTCCTCTATATGTGTTTGCCCCTTTTGTGACTCCTCGGTTCATTATAATTTGCTATCGTCCCACTGTCATCACAGTACATGATCAGTGGCTTGTCCATATCTGAAACTACTTCTAGATCAGAATCGAACTTTCTGAGCCATACCACCTCTTTCGCAGCTTCACATGCCGCTCTATATTCAGCTTCCAATGTGAAATCTGCAATGCTAGATTATTTAATACTTCTCCAGACTACTCCTCCACCACATAGGGTGAATACTGATCCAAACATCGACTTTTGACTGTCTCTATCTGATTGAAAATAAGCATATAGTTTCTCGTTCTCCTAAGATACTTGAGAATGTGCTTTACTTCAATCTAGTGGTCCAAACCTGGATTTGATTGATAACGGCTGACAACTCCCACTGCATAACATATGTCCAGTCTCGTACACAGCATGACATACATAAGACTTCCAACTGCTGAAGCATTGGGAACCTTTCTCATATCCTCTTCCTCCTAAGGTGTCTTAGGACATTGTTCCTTGGAAAGGACAGTTTCATGTCTGGTCGAATGTTGACCTTTCTTAGAATTCTCCATAAAGAATCTCTCCATCACCTTATCAATATAAGATGCCAGAGAAAGTGGCAAGAACTTGTTATTTCTATCCCTTAGGATTTGGATGCCTAGAGCATAGCTCATTTTTTCTAAATCTTTCATTTGTAATTTCTCAGCTAACGACTTTTTTACCTTTGACAAAGTTTCTACATCATTCCCAATTAGTAGAATATCATTAAAATAAAGAACTAAGAAAACCATTATCTTATCTTTGGTGTATTTATAAACACATGCTTCATCAATATTTTGCTCAAAGCCATAAGACTTTATAATTTCATTAAAGGTAAGATTTCAAGATCTAGATATTTGCTTTAGTCCATTAATGGATTTAAACAACTTGCATACTTTCTGATCTTGGCCATTTTGTATGAACCATTCTGGTTGCATCATATAGATGCTTTCTTTAAGAGAGTCATTCAGAAAAGTTGTCTTGACGTCCATTTGCCATATCTCATAGTCAAAACTAGGGCTAATGACAAAAGGATGCGAATGGATTTTAGCATGGCCACAGAGGAGAATGTCTCTTCATAATCGACTCCCTCCCTTTGTGTATAGCCCTTGGCTACTGACTGTACCTTGAAAGTCTCTACTTTCCCATCTGCACCTCTTTTCTTCATGAAGATCCATTTACATAAAATGGGCCTGACATCTTCAAGTTGATCTAAAAGTTCCCAGATGAAATTAGAATACATAGATTTCATTTCCTGGTTCATAGCATTTTGCCATTTTACCTTTTGAGGATCATCCATTGCTTCTTCATAAGATAATGGATCGTCCTTATTAGTGTGTGACACTAGGACATGTGTCTCTAGTTCATAGTGAACTGGTTGTCTCACAACCCTCCCACTATGACGTTGCACCGGGGTTCCTTTGCAGGAACTGTGATTTATCTGGTTTGTCGTTTATCAGTAAAAATTGAAGGTTGTCTAATCTTATCATTTGCTAATTCCTCAAGAACTACTTTGCTATGAGGTTTGTAGTTTTTCATATAGTCATGCTCAAGAAAGGTTGTATTTGTCAACACAAACACATTTTGATCATTGTGACTATAAAATTACCCACCTCTAGTCTCTAGAGAATAGCCAACGAATATGCATACCTCTAACCTTGAGTCTAAATTTCCGGTCTTGGGTCTAAGAACTTGAGCTGGACACCCCCATATATGAAAATGATGCAAACTAAGTTTGGAGTCATTTCATAACTCTAAAGGCGTTTTGCTTACGGACTTAGAAGGAATTACATTCAAAATGTAAGTTGTCGTGTGTATTGCATATCCCCAAAATGTAAGTGACAATAATGAGTAGCTTAACATCGACCTAACCATATCCAATAAGATTCAGTTTCTCCTCTCTGCAACACCATTTTGCTGTGGTGTTTTAGGTGCTGTGAGTTGGGATAGGATTTCACACTCTAGCAAATAATCATTGAATTCTAAATTTAAGTATTCACCACCTCGATTGGATCGAAGGATTTTCAATGCTTTACCTAATTGCTTTTCAACTTCAGTCTTGAAGTCTTTAGACTTTCTAAAAATTTCAGACTTTTGATGCATTAGGTAACTATAACCATATCTTGAGTAGTCATCAATGAAAGTGATAAAATACTCATACCCACTTCTAGCTTATACATTGATCGGTCCACAGACATCACTATGTACTAACTCAAGTGATTCTTTGGCTCTTTGGCCCTTTCCTGTGAAAGGTCTCTTGGTCATTTTACCCTCTAGACATGATCGAAAAACAGGAAGAGTTTTAACTTTGAGCTCTCTCAAAGCACCATGCTTTGTTAACTTGTTTAACCTATCTAGATTAATTTATCTCAACCCAAGATTCCATAAATATGTGTTATCATAATGAGAAACTCTTTGTCATTTGTTATTTTTAAGTTTTGCCACTTTAAATAGTTCAGAATTATTTAATGTGCGTTAAATCAATTTAAGCATATACAGTTTGTTTATAACTTTTAGCATGACATATATCGAATCTATTCTTAGAAATAATAAACTCTTTATTAATGAAAAAACTTCGAATAACTATTCTTGTAAAATGAAAGAGAAATCAATTTTTTTGAAAAATGAGGAATATAATAAACATCGTTCAAAACTAAGTAATTATATCCAAAAAATAAACGGAATGTTCCTAATGCTTTAGCTACACGGCGCACCAATGCCAACTCTCAAAATGACCTCGCCATCAGCCAGCTTCCTTGACGAATCAAGCATATGCAAAGAAGAACATATATGGTTAGTGGCTCCTTAATCAAGTATCTAGGATGACAAATTATATTCCATTAAACAAGCTTCAAGTGCAATAAAATCATATTTACCTTTCTTTTTCAGCTCAGAGAGATACTTGTTACAGTTTCTCTTCCAGTGATCTTCAACCCCACAGTGAAAACACTTTCTTTTGGGCTTGATGTCTTTCTTGTTCTTCTTGGCTTTCGGGGATGTCTTGGATATCCTTACTCTTTTGTTCTTATTCTTGTCCACCATTGTTCTTCTTCCTTTTATTGTTCTCAACAATATTGGAAGAAGGCTTTTGCTCGACAACATTTTTCTCGCTCTTCTTGGTCATTGTAAGATTGAGTGACTCAAAAGTCTACAGTATATTCAACAATTAGGTCATGTTGAATTGCAACTTATTCATAACATAGTTGGTCGTGAACAAAGAAAAAGTTAGTGTGAGCAACTCTAGTATGATACTAACTTGAGTCTGTTCATCAATGGTCGCCTCATGTACTTCTAGCTTGTGCATAATGTTGATCATGTTCAAAACATGTTCTCGAACAGGAGTACCCTTCCTAATCTTAGTTGTAATTTAGCTCTTAGTGGCGTCATGACAACTTTGATCAGACTGCTGCCCAAACATTGCATGTAAAGATTCTATAATCTCATAGGAAGTCTCCATACATTCGTGCTTAGTTCTCAGAATATCATTCATGCTCACAAGCATGTAGCACTTCACCTTGTTGTTTGATATGATCCAAGCATCATATTTGTTCCTAACATTCTTAAGGGCATTATCAGTGGGCTTCTCAGGACATTCCTCAGCAAAAATGAACTTATGGTTCTCACAAATTAGCATTTAGTTCATATTTGATTTCTAACGTATGAAAGTATCACAATTCAATTTCTCAAGAGCGAGTAAATCCAAAACAGGGTTGCCTATCGTAAGCATAATATTGTTAACTGAACTTTAAAACATACATGAATCACTATAATTGATAAATATCTAGAATTCGAAAAGTAAATTTGATGCATGAATGCAATCATAATAAACACCTAAATTTATCATTTACAAATCATGATAAAATAATCTAACGATTAATGTGTCACCTTAGGGTCGGTCAGATTAATCTCAGAATGTCTATGAGACATTCTCATCCTTATTAATTAAAATTTAAAATATCTCATATTTTCTCTTCTGACAATAACGTATCGCTTGTTCAGTCAAGTCACAACTATCCACATAAAAGCTTAATTGTGACTTTGTGAGTGTAACTCATCATTTCAGTTTTCATGACTTCATTTAGAATATGCCATTTTAGGGTCGGTTAAAACTAAACTACATCACTTCCTCCTATCTTCTTAAGAAGTCCAACCTTGGTATTGGTACAGCTCAAAATATTTCTTAGGGGGATGAAAACAAAGTCATCTCGAGACACTCACTGCACCTTACGGTGTTGTACTAATGATGGAGACCATAGGTTACATTGACATGTCAACCTTCTCTCACTCACTATTTTAGGATAATATATTTCTATTTTAACTATCAATTAATTTCTAGTTAAAATAATAACCCTATGAATATTTAATTATCAGTTAATCCAATCTCATTGGTCTAAGTTCATTTAACGTTCTGAAGCGCATAACTCATAATTAGGTGAACTTAGATTAAGTAATTAGTTATATTCATCAAACTTTAATAAAACTCTTTTACTAAAGCCGATTAACCTAAAGTTTACTATAGCCTTTAGTGTGGTGTGATTATCAAGTTTTAACTAGTTAAAACCTAACAGTTTACATGCAATTGATTTCATAAAACAATACATATAAACATATTAACACAATCCTAATAAATCATGTTTCTACAGATGAGATGCATGATTAAATAAAAATGTGTGAGACTTTCATGTATGACATGTGATCGACTAATGCATGGACATGTTATCAAACATAACAATTAAATAAAATAATAATGGACCGAGTGACTATTGGGTATTTCTAAATTACAACCCTTAAAATAAAGAAATAAAATTACAAAGTGGACTCCAAGAATACATGTTTCCCAAATATTGTCTTCTCCACCTGGCGTCATTCTTCAAAATCTTCAAACTTTGAACAAAACCTTTTTTAATTAGAAAACTATTTTTCTTAATTAAAACGGTTTCTATAATTATTTCTTTTTATATAGTTGACTTTGACTTAATCAAATAAAATATTTATTTAATTTGGTCAAACTTGGGTCAAACCAATCAACTTATTAACTTTAATTTTCAAAAAATCAAAAATTAATAATTAATTTTAAAGTTACATTAATTTCAAAATTAAATGGATAATTAAAAGAGTTTGAGTTTTAACGAAATACTTAGGTGATAGAGTTTGTTACATGGTTTGTTTGAAACTTCCCTAAAACATGACAACAAATGTCACCGACGATAGAACTCTCCGATTACCTCCAATCATCACCGCTGCCTGTCTCACTGCCGGACAGCACTGTTCACCACTGATACATTACTTCCGTCACTGTTCACCTCCACCGGAACAATAAATTTCAGTCATGAATAGTGTTATCACGGATGAACAGTATTTTCGCGTGAACAGTAAATTTTGTCGTTCATCTCGCGTGTTCTTCGTCTTCTCACGTCCAGAATAATTACAATAAAATTTAAAATAAAATTACAAAAATTTCTACATCTCAATTCGGCTTACACAAGATCTAAGAAAAATTAAAATAAAGCTTAACCAAATAATCAAATAAAATATTTATTTGATTTGGTCAAACTTGGGTCAAACCAATCAACTTATTAATTTTAATTTTCAAAAAATCAAAAATTAATAATTAAATTTAAAGTTACATTAATTTCATAATTTAAATGGATAGTTAAAAGAGTTTGAGTTTTAACGAAATACTTAGGTGATAGAGTTTGTTACATGGTTTGTTTGAAACTTCCCTAAAACATGACAACAAATGTCACCGACGATAGAACTCTCCGATTACCTCCCATCATCATCGCTGCCAGTCTCACCGCCGGACAGCCACTGTTCACCACTGATACATTACTGCCATCACTGTTCACCTCCACCGGAACAATAAATTTTAGTCATGAATAGTGTTATCAGGATGAACAGTGTTTTTGCGTGAACAGTAAACTCTGTAGTTCGTCTCGTGTGTTCTTCGTCTTCTCGCGTCCAGAATAATTACAATAAAATTTAAAATAAAATTACAAAAATTTCTATATCTCAATTCGGCTTACACAAGATCTAGGAAAAATTAAAATAAAGCTTAAAAAAATAATCACCATACATTTAACGATCCATTATTTTTCATACATTCAAAAAACATAATCATCCATCATCGTACATATCTCATATTATATGAATAATGTAATAAAAGTCACACAACATTTAACATATAAATATATAAATACCGCTCTAATACCACTTGTTGGTCGTTGCGGCGCGTGCGCGGCAGAATCATAGAGGCGCGATGCCTTTTAAAAATTAAACTTTTAATAAAATCGAATCTTTTAATAAAACAAAACTTGTGCAATGCCGTGATAACCAAATAAAATTTTTTATTGAAAACTCTGTTTGAATCAGTCAGGATCTATTATATATTTATAAGTTAAATCTGTAACATACAAGGTTAGGAGTCATATACCTCTTGTAGTCTATATCAATTGTCCTTGCAAAAATCGATCCATTCTCGATTTCCACGAAATCATTTCAACGATCAGTAGACTCCGAGATCCACACCAAGATCTTCCAAGTCAATCTTCAACGCACTAAGACATGTGTAGGCACGTAGAATATTACAAGATACTTTATCTGTCTCTAGATGTTCTCAACACATAAGATCTAGAGATTTACTGAGAAGGACTTTATTGAGACGATTCTCAAAGAGAACATGATGATTATTCCTTTAGAGATTCGATTAATGTTTAATCACAGAAGAAAATCTCTCCGACACCAATCATTTTCTCAATTCAATTTTTAATTGACGAACTGAATCTTTCATCTTCTTTCAACTACTTAAACCATTAGAATAATATATGTATATATTCTAGATAATGTCGTATCAGATTTTAAAGGATAAACTAAAATAATATTTAATTATAAAATTACTAATTGCAGTGGGACTAAATATAATTGTACACAACTGTAGCGTCACATGGCAATGTAGTGTGCCGTGAGCCAGCAAAATACCTTACGACACCACTATAGTGTCATGTCGCACTACAGTGTTGCACACTCACTACTGTAGTGCCGCGTGGCACCATAGTAGTCCATGTCAATTTTTGATACCCTCTCAGCGATTGACACGTGGTAATTACTGTAGATTAAATATTTATTTTAATCAGATAATTAACGAGATATCAATTAATTTAAAATTAACATATCTGATCATCCCTATCAACTAACTTATTTGTTATTTCACAAATAACAGATTTAGTTTATTTAAATAATTATCTAATAATAATTTAATTATCTAATTTTACAAATTAGATATTCTGTCTCACTTATTGATAATTATATATATATATATATATATATAATTTCCAAAATTTATATTTACATATATAAATAATTCAATCAATTAATTTTTAATTCATTAATCACACATATTTATCTCATAATTGTGTTTTTGTCCCAGAATAAAAATTTCTTTTGCAAGTCAGTCCTTTTCTCATGTCCTGAAATACTCACACCCTAGACAACTTAGTATTGAGGTGACTTGAGGATCATGGACCTATAATCCTAAGCTCCAATAAACCAGATTATTAATTAAACTCTTTAATTAAATAATCTTATTTATTAATTCTATCATTACTCCACTATAAATATGAAATTGCACTCTTAGAGATTATAGAATGTCTTCACATAGTAATGTCATGTAGGTCACTGACATAATCATTTTATGTAGTTCTGTCCTCCAATTATTAATTTTTAAATTAGAAATGGTCAAAATCACCGCTTTTACCCTTCTAAATTATCTTTTGATCCTTAAGTACTATTAATCCACTTGTGAATGGCTAATTTATAATTTTATTATAAATTTGAGCTCAATGACCATTTAGTTCTATAACTAACACTTAAGAGAACCAATATATGATTCCAAATTGTGTAAGATCATGTCCCCATCCATCCACATCACTGAATCTCCAAAATAAAAGTCACTAGCCTAATTAACAAATAGACCTTAATAAGTGAATCAAAAGATCTAGTAGACATGTACAGGAGTTCATGACTACTTAGGATTCAGACTTATCTACATACGATCATTGAATTGATGTGTAATTCAATCTTTATGAGAAACGACACATTAATAAAGATATTAATTTATATCGATCCTCTCATATATAATCTTATTATATAAAGTAGCTTCATTAAGATGTATATCAACATCAATGATCCAGATCTAGATCACACGTATTCATAATGCTTAGTAAACTGTATTAGTAACCATTCATTAAAGATTTCATACTTTAATATATTGCTAACAATTTTATCCATTATCGATGATCTTAATCTTCTCGTACCAATACAAGATCATAGTTTCATTAATTAATATGAAATTCTTAGATATTTATATAAATTATTCAACAATAATTTAAAAGAACAATTATAAGAAAAATGTATTCCTCTTTAAATTTCATATCAAAATGTCAATACATATGTTTTGAGAGCATAACCTCCAACAGTATGGTCATTCGAATTAGTTGCTATTTGGTTGGACTCAATGTTTAAGACAGTTTCAAGATGCTTCAAATAAAGAACAATTGTGTGTTATCAGCTAAAATAATGTGAGGACTCATGGATATATACTTTATAATGAAGATTTATTGGTGAATCATTTTGAGTGAGCCTATGTTGTCCTATTGGACTCAGGCAGTTATTTTACCTTTAAAAAAGATATCAGAGTCATTAGAAGTTTCCATGAGAAATGGTTCCAACTTGATTTTAACTTCATCCACGGAATAATCTTAAGCACGGTTAACCTACAATTTTTTCATGATTAAAACCTAATAACAAAAAGTGATTATTAATTCAATTGTGAAAAGGTATAGTGTAACAACACTCTACTTACTAATGTTCTCACTTTTCTCATATTGGCATGTACATGTTATGTCTTTTCCATGTCTGATGGTTATTTATGTGCACTACTATTGCTCTAAAAAATTTCCATCTCTCTCTCATGTTCCTTCTGCAATATTTTTGAGATTTCATTTTCCTATATTATTCTGCCATTATTTGTTTAGATCATCTCCTTCTTCATTAATTAATCTTATGTGTTTCTTTGATTTTTAGTTAGTGCCTCTAGTATTGAATATATTGATGTCATGGAAAGGCATTAGCCTTGCCATGACAGTTTTTTATGAAGAAACTAGACTTTTAATGATGGAGATTCCCTGTCATCTATGGCTTTTCACGGCATCCTATGATGACGGGGATTCCCCGTCATCTAAAGGCTTTTCCCGACATCCTATGATGACGGGGATTCTCCGTCATCTTAATGTTGTTTGCAGCATCCTATTATGACGGTTTTGTTAAATAGAGTAAAGATGACAGTTTGATTGATGACAGTTAGCTAGCTGTCATTATAGGGTTAAATATGGGTTTTGACCGTCATCTAACCCCATTTCTATAGTAGTAAAAAATAGCTTCCTTCTCATCTTCAAGGTCTAGTGATGAGATAGTTTGACGGTGCCAATGCGGATTAGTTACTCCATTAAAAATTTTATGGAACCAACGAATCCGAGAAGACATTTTTATGGGCGTGAAAATTTTGGAATTGGAAGAATTTGTAGATATTTTGAGTGGGAAGAGTCTCCGGTTCGTCTTAAAAGTAAGAATGTAATTAATGAGTTATTGAAAGATATGAATGAGTTAGAGACTAAAGTTGCAATGTATAGAAGGAGATGAATTTTGACTATAAGTTTTATGATCTTTTTATAGGTTTGGTTTCTTATCATGTAAAATTTTTTTTACAAAAGTTAACAGAAAGTGAAAGAGTAAGAAAAGTTTTATCTTGGGTAAAAGTGAAAGAGTAAGAAAAAACTACCAAATCTGATTTGCTTTTAACTTCTGTTAACGGTCTTAACGCCGTTAATGAAAGTTTGACACGTGCCTTTTTCTGGTTAGTTTTGACAGAAATTTTAACGGAAGAATATATTTTACAGTTTAGTCAAAGTGTAAGGGTATAAAAATATGAAAAAAAGATATAGGGGTATAGTTTGTTATCTCATTAAAGTGCATGAGTATATTTTATATTTTAGCTAATATTTTAATAACTAAACATAATTCAAATATTATTGTTAATATATATATATATGTCTGTGTGTGTGTGTTTTAGTCCAGTTTTTACAACGATGTTGAATAACATATGTAAGTGGTCAAACAATGAGTTAAGTGGAATATATCTCCCTCTTTCTTTCTCTGTTATTTAAATACATCATCTAATGTTGAGTTGAGCAAGTGAAGAATAATGAGTAAAGAAGGCATAGTTTTCTAGAATTTTATCGTGTTGGTCAAAACTCAAAATCATTCTTCACCTATTAAATTTGATTATATAAAAAAATGGTTTTGAATGATCAATACGTGCAGTTTCACTTTGCAGACATTAGTTTAACGGGATGTAAGCTAAATTGCGTTTGCTAATAAGTGTGGTTTGCTAAGTTGTCTTTGTAGTTAGTAGTTAAAAAACCTGTTTTATGTTTATATCCCGTCTACTGTTATATGCATTTCATATTTGACAATTCTCACGCGGATGTATGGACGTGTTTGTTAGTGTTTGTAATTAAAAATTCTTTTATATATATTTAAATTTATAATTATGTCATATATTAATTTCTTAAGAAATACTTATATATATTTTAAAACATATTCATGTGCAAGTATAAATATTTTAAAAAATATTAGAACATGCGTTTTTTAGAAGTGCTTCCATATATCAAAATATGTTTCAAACAACTATGTTTACCAAGTACATGTGATTCGAAGTATCATTTTTAATGCATTAAGTGCTTTTAGACTAAACGAATCCAAACTCACCTGAAGTCATGTTGTAATTTGCGTAAGTTTATGCTCGTGTCGTTAAGCTTAACGTCTGTATAGAACTTTGAGAAAAATACTCTGATATCTCATGTAGTTTGTTTAAAAAACAAAGACACCTCCTCTAATTTAAGAAATGACTCAGAACTTCCTTAATATTTACTTTCGGTGACAGAAAAATAAAAAACCATCATATTACTTACTAATGATGTTATGTTGTCTTATAATACCAAAATCACCCTTACTTTTCCAGTTCTCAAAACTGAAAAATAATTTTTTTTTACTCTTACACTCCCTGTTGTTCGCTTAAAAGACACAAACACTCTTTCTAGTTTAAAAAAGACAAATAGATCTAATATGTTATAAATATGTTGGTTTTAAGGTGAAATGACCAAAACAACCTTGATCGACCAAAATTATTACCCATACCAAAAACTTGACCTGACCAAACATATTACTGGGACCCAACCAGAAGATCAAAATAAAAGGGCTAAACGTGTCATAATTATTCAATTTAGAGAAAACCCTAGACGCTCAAACTGGTTGCTCCAGTGGTAATTCTAGTATGGTCAAAAGTAGTGACAGATGAGTGGTCAAAACAAGAATTTAGCATTTAAGGGAGAAGATGGAAGTTTCGAGAAAAAAGAAACACAAAAAATGAGTCCCTTTCGAGAATCATTATTATAATAGAGATGAAAAGCTTATGATCTTTTATTACATGTCGATTGGGAGATTATATGCCCTTCTTCATGGTGATTTTTTTAATTTTTTAAAACAAAGAAGTTGTTCAATTTAGGTATAGTCTCAGTTCACTCGTTGTCTCTAAAATATAAACTCGAAAGCATTGTCAGGTGTCTAAACCCATGTGAAATGTCACCAGAGAATTTGTTATTAGGTATAATTAATCGATCAAACCTCTCCTCGATTTTTATTTTATGGAGAAAACTACGACATAGTTTACAAAAGAAAATGCTTGGAAGCAGAAAAATTGAAAGGAAAATGATAGAAAAAGTAGCAAAAGAAAGAAAAATGAAAAAAGTGGGAAATAGGTTAGTAGGATTCGTGTATTACTGTAAATACCAAAGCCCCTAATCAAATTTCATATAAAAAACTATGACATCACAAGAGCTGAGCTTATATACCTACTAAACCATCTCTTTCAAATTAGTAGAAGATAATAAATATCATGTCATAATAAATTTTGGGGGGTTAAGAATATTCTTCGATGTAGATTAAAAAATGAGAAAAGAACTTTAAAACCTCTTATAGTTTGCTTAAACAACACAAACGCGCATTCTAGTTTAAAAAATGCTAAGATCTCCTTTAATATATACTTTTGATGACAGAAAAAACTCAAAGTTTAGTTGAGGGCATTTTAACCATTTCATCCTAAAACTAACATATTTGTAACAGAACAAATCTATTTATCTTTTTTCAAACTAACATATCTCTGGGTTTTTCAAATAAACTACAAGATCAGAGTTTTTTTCTCTAGAACATTTTGTTGACTTTGTTTCAGCTATGCCTATGTTATACGGTTTTGGGTCAACATTCAGCCTTCCCTCACGATTAGGCCACTACTTATTTTTCTATTGCAGGCCGAGTCAGATTTCATACATGTCTTATATTTGGCATCCAGCTCGGATTACGTAATTTTCAAGACGATATTCCAGATAGGATGATGTAGAAGGCAATTACTTTAATCTTTTTGTTTTAAAATGTAAACAAAGAAATGCATTTAACATTTGAATTCTAATTTAATATGCTCATGACATCTTGGTAAAAAAAAGCGTATGACATCTACAATATAATCTGATATTGTAAAATTTGCAGGAGTTAAGAACGGATTCACTGTATAGCACTATAATACAATAATATGTGCTCGATACTATTATAATTTATCAGTGTACATAACATAAAATACACACACTCACGTCAAGATTTAATATCTATTTTTCACTAGTAGTTTTCATTATGCGTAACGTGAGGTGATTATTAGTGTCAAGTAATAATAATGAATTTTAGTATTCTAAATAGCATTTTCATTAGATAATTTGTGCCGCAAATTAAATGATAAAACCATATAACCTTTGAAAATATTCTCAAATCAAGCCAATTGATACTATTAACAAATAACATTCAACTCCTTAATGGTCAACCCTTCTAGATATAACATTATAACTTGATCCCATTCACATGTTTTAATTTCCTTCCTCCACCCCTATATATAGCTTCAACTCAACAATTGAACATTATCATAAAACAAAATAGCAAATATAAAAGAGGAAAAAAAAAGAGAGAATGGGGAAGAACTCAAGAATATTAAGGCTGGTTGGCACAATTGTACAGCTTCTATGTATGATATCTTCTTCTTATGGGAGAGTGAATCCCAACTTTCTGATAAAAGCTGTAAACCTTGGTGGTTGGTTGGTCACTGAAGGTTGGATTAAGCCCTCTCTCTTTGATGCCATCCCCAACAAAGACTTCTTGGTTTGTTTATATATTTTTGAATTTTCTCATTATTAATTCTCTCTCTTTTATTCTTTTAATTTTCACAAGTTTAAGATATTGATATTAATTACTTTCCATTTAGTGAATTTACTTGCAATTTCACATCCGAAGGGAGATTTTTTTTTTACTCTAAACATAGTTTGAATGGTTCAAATATATCTAAGAAAAAATTAAAAAAATATTTTAGAACTTTGAAATTTTGGCTATTCTACGTCATTTTTATTACTTATTTCCCCTCTCTTTTTTATTCCTTTTCATCATTCATTAAGTCCCATAAGTTTGATATGGTAGATTCTGACCCATTTTTCATTCAGCCAAGATACCAAATAAATCATATAGATTTTTCGATAAAAAATATTATGTAAAACCTTCATTTTTTACTCTTTCTGATCTATCCCTATCATACGGGTACAATGTTTTAATCAATAGAGAACATTTTCTTCTATGTGAATCGATATGATTACATTCTCATTTCTTCCCGATACCACTCAAGGAAAATCTGAATTAAAAATAAATTAAATGGTTCTTGTTTTAAACATATAATTCCTGATCATGTTTCAAGCAATATTAAGGGATCCTTCCATCTTCAATTAGGAACAATATTTATGCTCGATAATTAAGGTAGAAAGTTTGTTTAAATTATCTATAATAAAAGTCGAAGATCATTTGATTTTGATATTAAAATTTCCCATCTCATTTAAACCTTAATTTCCTTTACATAGGATGGGACACAGCTTCAGTTTAAATCAGTAACAACAGGGAAATACGCGTGCGCCGAGTCAGGAGGAGGAACCATAATAGTAGCCAACCGGACATCTGCTTCTGGCTGGGAAACATTCACGGTAAGAATATTACCAAATTAATTAATTAATAATTAACATGTTAATTGAATTATTAATTTATTGGGTAGTTATGGAGGATCAACGAGAGCACATTCAATTTAAGGGTATTTAACAAACAATTTGTTGGGATCAATAGCAATGGCAATGAAAACGATGCAGTTGCAATAGCCACCACTCCAAGCAAATCGGAAGAGTTTGAAATTGTTAGAAACTCCGATGACCCGACCCGAGTTAGAATCAAATCATCTAATGGATTCTTCTTGCAGGTATAATTATTTATTTATTTTTTATTTACTTTATGATAAAATATTTTGTCAATAATTTAAATATAAAAATGGCAGGCGAAGACAGAGAACTTGGTAACAGCTGATAACAGAGGGGAGAGTGGATGGGGTGACACTGATCCATCTGTTTTTGTGCTAACTATTGTTAGAGGGTTACAAGGAGAGTATCAAATTACTAATGGTTATGGGCCTGCTAAGGCCCCCCAAGTTATGAAGGTAACAGTCTTACTCTTTCATTATGTTTCTTTGTTAAGCTAATTACACAAAAAGATAAATTAAAGACTGATTTATTTCTAAATTTTATCATGCAATTTTTTCCCTATATTTTTTTGTGGCATTTTATTATCGCATTGAAATTCGTATAGTACGATCATCAAATATTGTTTAAGTAAACATTAGATGATACATAATTTCAATTCATTTAAGTCATCATATCATTCTCAAACAGTTCAGATGTGATATGGAGAAATTTCACTACTTTTTTGGTAAGTTTGTTTGTCCTTAGCCGTCGCGTAGCATATGGCATGAGAAGAAAAAATATCATCTTAATTTGAGATCATCTTGATAAAGAAAAAAACCCGAGATCAAATTGAATATTGGTATTTATTCCAATGAACAACATGTGCTTTTATATTTAAAAAGAAAAGAAAAGTAGCATATGCCTTTTGTTGAAAAAATTATTAGGAATGACAGTGACAATGTAACTCTGTCAATTTTATATATAAACCTATTGATATTTCAATACACTAGGACCTATTTTTCTCATAAAGTGATTTATGAGCCACTCATTAACTAAGAGAGACAATAATCCATCCTTTTATTGACTTTTGGAGGATATTATATTTTGATTTTGACTAAGAAAATGAAAATGATTGAATGTCATGGCTTCAACCATGTTTGTATCTAATTGTCCAAGTCAATGAGTGATCAACAATGCCTATCTAAAAAAAAAACAATGCCTAACTCAAGGATATATTGTTAGAATTTGTAATTTTGTGTATAGTTGAATAAAGAAATGTCTAGTCTTCTTAAAACTCATAACCTATGTCGGTTTAAAAGTCTCATTACAAATTCATATGGTTAAGTGGGCAAGTAGTGCCTCATACATGCGTCCAGAAGGGCACCTTATTACAAGTTTGTGTGGTATTTTAGATGAATTAAATGATTGATGTATTGTAGCGTTTATTAGGATCATTGGAGCACATTCATGGTCGAAGATGATTTCAAATTTATTTCACAAAATGGATTGAATGCCGTGAGAATTCCTGTTGGATGGTGGATTGCTAGCGATCCGACGCCTCCGTCGCCTTATGTTGGCGGATCCTTACAAGCACTTGATGATGCATTTTCATGGGCTCAGTACGTTATTTTTATTCATTCTAATTTATACTTTACTCAATGTTACTCTTAATTAACTAGTAGAGTTAGCTTAGTCATAACGAAACTTGACCTCCATGTGGCCTAGAGTTTTTTTTTGTCAAGAAAAACATTCATTAAATCACAGAAAACGTGGAGTTCACAATATTAGAGATATACAAAAGGAATGGATGCAAAGAAATACAGGAAAAACCTTCAACAAAGCCTAGTCGTGTCATTTTATGGGCAATAGCATTGTTAGCTCTAGGAACAAACCAAAAATTACAAAATCAAAAGAAGTTCTAAGAACAGAAATGTCATAGATAACCGATTGAAGGCTGTCGTTTGGTAAGATCTCCGTTCAGAGACTTCACCAGGTTGAGAGCGTCTGAACACACGGTGACTGAAATCGGGCTCCAAACCTTGCATTCCTCAAGTGCCCATGCCATTGCAAGAGCTTCTCCAATCACAAGATTAAGAACATGATTTATCTCTTTAAATCCCGCTATAATAATGATATTTGAAGGATTAATTAGACACCAACCCAAATTGTCTCCGCCAGTTCGTGAAAACCAAGTCGCATCAGTGTGAATTCTCCACATATTTGAAGTGTCATCCCTCAGAGAAATCGACGGGGAAGGAGGTTAGTCTGTTCCTGTCAAAAAAATAGAACACTCCTCTTCTTGGCTCTCTATTTGATAGAACTCTTTGAGGTCTTCATGAATTTTGTGTAACGTTTCACACGGGGAGGGAACCATTTCGTTGATTATTCCATGCTTTCCAAATTCTCCAAAGACCAAAGGAGATCCATTGCAAACAATAATCCATATTTTCAAGAGGAAGATTGTGGAGAACCCACATCCAAATATATGAGAAACTACACCCTGGGATGTTCTGTGAGTTAAGGTTAAGGGGGGATCCGAACAATATAGTTTGAGAAAAGGAGAATCTGAAAAATAAATGGCCATTGTCCTCTATCTCCTTGCACCCGAATGGACAAAATGGGGATATATTCATCCCTCTTTTGATAAGATAACTTCTGACAGCAATGTAATTGTTCATTAATTTTCATATGAATATTCTGATTTTGGGCCTGATTTTCATTTTCCACAAGGCTTTCCAAGCTGGAATCAAATTACTATAAGAACTGGAAACTCCAGTGGGGGATTTATCAAAAATCCCATTTTTCTTTAAATCACAAGCTACATGATATCCTGATTTTACTGTATATTGGTCAAATTTAGTAAACTACTAATTGTAATTATCCTCCTTGTGAAACCTGCTAAAAGGGATGTTCAAATTAAGGTTTTTGTCTTCCTCATCAAAATTAGTACAACCCTTGTTTTCATCCTAGCCTTTTCCATCTGGAAGAAGAAGATCTTTAACAAAGAAAATATCATCCTTCTTGGGTGAGATAGTTCTAAATGAAATAAGCCGTGGCAATCAAGGATGATCCCGGATCTTAACACAATATCCTGTTGCCAATGTTGAAGAAAAGCTTATGTTGTAAGATTTTTTTTCTTTAGATTAAGCTTCTCCAACCCCACAAGAAGTCATAAATTCATAATTTTTAAAGTATTTGTTCTTAAAAAATTAAATAATAATAGGGCTTGCCCGATTATTATTCTCCACAGGATCGCTTTCCCCTTTCGTGCATCTTGTTAATCTTACATTGATATCTTCCATTGAAACGTCAATGTGAGAGGACAACTTTCCTTTAGTTCGTTTTTTTCCTTGTGATGTAGAGTTCAATCATCAAGAAACTTCCATTCCCAATAAAAAAAATGCTGCACTATATTGAATTTTATCTCCACTTTAATAATATTTTTTTATCTTTATCTAATTTGATATTCGATCTTATAATTTTTTTATTCAAAAAATAACAGTTGTTATGCTCAATTCTTTTCATGGGTGGTCTAATGCATTACAAAAAATGATAAGTTTTCAACTTAAATTATAAAGATGATCGGAATTAATTTTTTTTATAAAAATGATTAAAATAAATATTTATTGATAAAAATTATACAAACGTAAGTCAGTTATTACATTGTTTCAGCCATTTCCGTAAGAAAAAAACTTTCCGACCATTTTTATAGTTTAAGTTGAAAAGTTGATCATTTTTACGATTTTCCAATCCATTATTGAATTGCTACTTGAATGAGTTCAAACATTTTTATCAGTTCAAACTCAAAATTAATTCTCTTCAAGAATATTATGCTAATATACTATGGGTAAATTCTAATATTATTATGCAGGAAATATGGAATTAAAGTGATAATTGACCTACACGCCGCCCCAGATTCTCAAAATGGGTTTGAACACAGTGCTTCTAGAGATGGTTCTCAAGAATGGGGCAAAACTGACTCCAACATTCAGCAAACAGTTGCTGTCATCGACTTCTTAACAGCCAGGTAAATCTCTCTCATCATGTCACATCCATTTATGCCTCACCAATTTTTTCTTGTGCTTAACAAGAAAACAAGACTCATAGGTAAACAAGTCAGTAGGGTTGGTATTTAATTCCCCCACCAATTTGAATAAATTATTTCTCAAGACATCGTATTATAAAAAAAAATTTCATTCTTTTAATCATTGATTTGACTTAATTACGTTATTTCATATGTTCTAATCTATTAAATTTAATTACTTTGAAAAAATAATATAGCCACCACTAGCATATAATCAACACATGAAGTAACATAAGTGAGCCATGACAGTGGTGAGAAGAAATTAGAACAATAGTTGACTCTTATTAGGTGAGAAGACGCTCATATTCACCACTGACATGAATTAATCAGCTCAAAGCATATGTAAAAAGTAAATTATGATAATAATAAGTTGTATACTTCTGTTGATAAATAATTATATTTAATATAACTATGAAATTTTTTACTTAAATATAAGTTAAATTATTTATCGTACATGTCAAGAGTTGATTAGTCTAAACCATCGATAGTAATAGCTCTCTCACTTATTGTTGATTATTGTTTTCCAAAAGCACTATTATTTTTCAAAGAATAATGTCAAGCATTGTTTCAATTAATCATACTATATAAAATGCTAATTGAGATTTACCCCTTAACTGATTTTTTATTTCTCTTTATTTGTTTATGATACATTGATAGTAGCATAGAATGATCAGTAAATCGCACCACTTTATTCTATTTCTCTTCTTAGGTATGCGAAAAACCCGAGCCTATATGCCGTGGAGCTAATCAATGAGCCATTGTCCCCGGGTGTTTCGCTTGACAGCTTAACGAAGTACTACAAGGCAGGCTCTGATGCGGTCCGCAAGCACAGCTCCTCCGCTTACGTGGTGCTGTCAAACCGTTTAGGACCAATGGAACCGAGGGAGCTCTTCTCTTTGGCCAATGGCTTTACCGGTTCTGTCATCGATATCCACTATTACAATTTGTTCTCAAATGTATTTGACAGCATGTCTGTTCAACAAAATATTGACTTTGTCAATACTAACCGGACCTCCCAATTGAATTATGTTACCATTTCTAATGGGCCTCTCATTTTTATTGGTACGTTATCTCATTTAACTTTAATTGATGATCTTATTATCTATTTGATATTAGATTTTAGATAATTTTTAAAAATAATTTTCTAAATGAATTTTGAAAATGGTTTTATGGTTCGTTGGAGAGCATAGTTAAAATGAAAAAAAGAAGCTTTTTTTGTTCAAAAGAATTGAAAGAATTTTTGTATGTCTCAAGTATTATATTCTAAGTAACCAATTATTTCTAAAAATAATTTCTGAAAGTAAGGAAATTAGCTTTTGAAAACATTGCGGTTTTCTTATGGTACTATCAATATAAGTTTGTAAAATTAAAATATTCATATTTATATTCGATGATATAGAGTTTGTCAGTTCGTATCTAACTACACAAATATTTTTTTTAAAACTCTCTCTTCTATTTGCTTACCTAATTCAGACGATTAACAGTTGATATAATACCTATGTCATCAAACCAACTTCTTTTTTCATAAAAACATCATGTGGTGAAATTCGTTTTTGCTATAGAAACAGTTTATTTACCGGTGTTACATTTATATAATCCAATATTTTTATTAAAATATTTGTAAGTGATGTTGTCTATGAAGGGCACAAGTATCATCATTGAAAGTGTAGTAAATAATTTTGTGTACAATTTGTAGGTGAATGGGTGGCGGAGTGGCAAGTGCAAGGAGCAACTAAAGCGGATTACCAAAGATTTGCAAAAGCCCAATTAGATGTTTATGGAAGAGCAAGCTTTGGTTGGGCTTATTGGACTCTTAAAAATGTCAATAACCATTGGAGTTTGGAATGGATGATTAAGAATGGATACATTTCCTTCTAATTACAGCTTCTAAATATCTCATTTTATACAATATAAATGGATATATCTCTCTTGTCAAAATAAATATGCTATTTTTTACCGTTTATATAATAAAGCTTTAATATCATTTTAAAATCTATCAGAGGCGATAACTTGTCAATAAAACTGAAAGCAAAACGTGATTTCCTCTAAAAATTAAATTACATATTGGTGCATAAATTATGCATCTATAATAAGCAGTGTATACAAATGCGTGACCAATATTCAAGTCATAATTTAAAAACTAATTTTTTCTTTATTAGTTTACATTTAAACTTCACATGAGACTATACATTATTATCTCAGTAAAGTTTTTTTTAAGTGGAATTACAGTGACGGGAAGGACTTTTAGCTGATTCCAATCGAGTTTATTGGGCGACCAAACTTTAAATTAGCAAATGTAGAAGAAAAGGACCGTTAGCATTTTTGGCAAATCATCATTAGCCATAAGACCTGTAAATCTACGAACTTGGAAACATCAATTATCATAAATAAAAAATGTTGAACAATGAGTTTCACCGGAGTTCATTTTCCATGTTAACTTTTTTATATACGTAGCACCATAAACGTTAAATGATGTACGAAAAGAAAATATTAGTTAGGTTGCTAAATAAGAAACAATTTTTATTTTGATTTTTACTATTTTAGTATTTTTCAACATTTTTCGTATTTTAAACTAAAATCATTTTGATTTTTTTATTTGAAAATTTTTGAACGCTTTGCTTTCAAATGTATTGCGATTGTTCTGTTTCCAAGAGAAACAAGATTTTCAATTAACATCAACATTTTTTTGTAGGCAAATCATTTTTAACCCTACCAAATTCGTAAAATGCTTCAATGCACTAATATGTTATCGATACCCATTACCCTATCATGAAATAAGGTGCGACATCTTTTTTAAGTACAAAAATGTAAATTTAATATAAAAACTTTTTTAGTACAAAAATTTGTATGTTATTCGAGCAATTAGCTAGGATCATGTTTGGTGTCAAAATAAATAGTAATCCACAGAAATTATTTATTAATCCAATCAAACTAATCATTGTAAGGATCTAATTTTCTAGATGATAAAGTTTAGTAAGGCTATTGTTTGATTTATTAAATTGTAATCAAGCCTATTATCTGTTTAACTCAGATGAACTTGAACTCTCATAATTCATACTTTAAACATTATGATTTCCGCAATAATATCGACTCTCAAATTCAATCTCGTATTTTATAGTCTATGCGGTTTGAAGTCTTAATCCACTGTGAGAGTTGTCTCTCATTAGGGAGTAGGTGTCGTTATCCCCCTAGCCTTCTAGGGTTTCATTTATTTCTATATGCTCAATTCAATCTTCAGTACTTTGTGATTGATTCTTGATGGAAAATTTTGATTTCTCCATGAGAGAATCAGAGGAGATTAGTCGTGATCTTATGGCCAAGATTGACAAGTGGTCTCTTACGGAAGATGAGACTGATGAAATTGTAATACCAAGGTGTAGATATCATATTTTATCTGACTCAATACTTTTTATATATTTACATTATTTATTGGCTCATATACTAGTCTAAGACTATATAAAACCTAATGTCTATAATAGAAAAATAACCCAATGACTAAAAATAATAAAAATGAGTTCAAGGACTAAAAAAAGGAACACAATGACTAAATGTTAAAAGTCAAGCCCTAAATTTGCTTATAAAAAATAGGAGGTCTTCACTTGAGAGCGGGGGCCTTTAGAGAGGGAAGTACAATAGGTCTTTTGGAGGGAAAGGGGGGTCTTTTGGAGAGGGAAAGAGATGTTTTAGGAGAAAAGGAAAAGATATCTTTTAAGAGAGAGAGAGAGAGAGATAAAAGAGATTTTCTAAGAGAGAAAGAAAGAGAGTTTACATTTCTATTTATCTTCTCTCATTCTTTTTGTTAAGCTAGTTTAAATTTATTGCACATTTACTAACAATATATATTATTCATTATTTTTCATCATTTCTCCTTCATACTCATGTAATGTATATTCTTTATTTCTTTTTCCATAAATAAAAATAGAAGTGTTTGTTCCTTTTTTCATTCATTTTTTACTCTTAATCTTGAGCTTTTATTTCAATGCATTGATGATTTTATTACAAAATTGATAATGTGATATCTTTGTCATCAACTCAATCAATGAGAATAAAGATAAAGTCGTTGAGGGGTGCCAAAATAACTGAATGTGAATCAACTCTTTAATGGGTTGAAAGTGTACATTGTATGCAAAAGAATCTCCTATGATAATTTCTCATAGATCAAAAATGCATAAAATATCATGTAGAGATGTAAACATCTATATGGATAAAGATTCTGTGAAATACTGAAGCTTTGAATCTTTTTTTAATATTCTCACTAGTGGATTTTCTATATCTTTTTTGTGACATTTGTTTGAACTAGTTATCATCCATATCTTTCCTTTACTATTTAATTAGCTATGATGGAAGAAAATAAATCATGGTAATTAGTAAACTACGTAGCCCAAGACAAAAAACAGGTATATTTATATCCCAAAAAATATTTTATTTTTATTTTAAGATTTTATTCATCATTTTTATGTGACGTTCATTTAACTAGTTACCGTCCGTAATTTTTCTTTGCTATTTAAATAGTAATTATTAAAAAAAATATTAATTAGTAGACTACTTAGTCAAAGATAAGGGTATACTTATACCAATTATATATTTTTAGTGTATATATATTATTTTATTAAATTTACATTTTCATATGGATAAATAATTTAATTTAATTTGTTTTTTTAATATTATAATTATATTATATTGAAAAAAGAAGAAAAAATCGTTCAACCCTTAGTAAAAGAGAGAGTTGAACCACCCTCTGTAAAATGAAGAGTGCAACACCCTTTTTAAAACATGGGGTATGACCCTCTGTTGCAGCAGAGTTGTGGTAGTGAGCTGCAACTCTCTGTCCCTCCCCCTCTTATTTTGTTTGTTTGTTTTGTTTTTTCATTTAATTTAATTTTCTCTCTCTTTTTTTGTAATATATATTTTTCTTATGTTTGCTTCACTTCACATCTTTTACATTTCTCTTCTTTTACATATTTTGCGTATTCATTTTCTACTTTCAACATTTTATCCACTTTATCATCCTATAACTACATGTGATTCTAACTTTTCTTCTATCAATATGTATATGTATGTGATTCATGTTTCATTTATTTATAACAACATATATATGTATGTGATTTATGTCTCATTCACTTATATCAATATGTATATGTATGTGATTCATGTTTCATTTATTTATAACAACATATATATGTATGTGATTTATGTCTTATTCACTTGTAATAACATGCATATGCTTGGGTCATAAAATAATATGTAAATTTAAATCATATTATCTTTATCAAATATTTTTTACTAAAATCTTGATGATGTAGTTTGACGCTTTTGTGATACCAAACTTCTAAAACTACTGAGGTGAAGAGTTATTATTCAGGATACCGACAATAGTTCCAATATTACTTTGATTTTCAAAAAAAAAAATTCAATGGTATTTGTACCACCCATTAAAGATAATTTATTTTGTTTCATTTTATGATACAAAATATACCTAATGGGACAATAAAAAATAAAATTCTTTCACTTTTATTTTTTTTCTCTTAAATATAATTTAGATTGCATTTAATTGAATTTGGTAATCAATTTAATAATGGGTGTTGTGGGGTGCTAATACCTTCCCCCACATAAATGAATCCTGAACCAACTTTGAGTTTTCATAGACCAAAAGTTTTTATTTTTAAAATTGGGTGACCAATCACGCCTTAAATGATTGGTGGCGACTCTGATTTTTTTCCAAACTGATATTTTTCAATCACCGCTCCGCGTCGCATGCACGTTGTGACAGCTTGGCGACTCCACTGGGGACGTAATCAGTCTAACCATTTCTAGATCGATAGAGAGTCAAGTTAAAATTTTACCAAATGTTATCCTTTTGTCTGGTTTTTTTGTAATTTGATTCATTATTGTTCTTATTCATGCATGCTATTAATTGTATATAGTTTGTTTTTATTGTGTATATTTCTTTACATAATTTCTAATTTCACATACACACTAGTCCCGTATCTGAGCCTTTCCTTTAGGATTAGCAAGAATGAGTAGTGAAATTGCGGTTCCCGTGCAGGCTCACGAATTTTTTCACTCAGGTCGACTCTTTCGAGATACCGTTTAGGGGGCCCTGTTACTCTGTTTGAATAAAAGTGTGGACATCCTAAGAGTCATTTAAGAGCTTTAGACTCTAACCACACATATCTAGATGACTTTAAAGCCCACCCAACGGCCAAGTGAAAATAAACACTAGGGTCATCCAAATGCTAGATATGACACTTTGGATAATTAACTGTCAAAAAAAATTTATGAGCCATCTTCATCGTCGGTATCATCATCATCAAGATTTATCATTTTCACTATTTTATACAACATTAGTACTGTTATTATTTTAGCATACAAGTCAAATATTTTTTTGTGACAAGTTATTTTTCTCTTCATATTTTTTTAGCATTGTCATCATCCATTACGTCGTTAAATTCATGATTTATCTTCATTCATGCATCATAAGTTCATCATTTTCTTCATGCATTTCATTATTTGCTTCATGCATTATTCATCCATTCTCTCCATCATGCATTGTAAGTTCATCCATTATTTCATGCATACATTTATCAGATCGATTCATTAATTATTTAAGAATAAAAATAATTAAAAAAAAGCTCACTAGTGCGCCTCCATCATTTTCTTAAGAAAACACGGTCTCAAGCTAGAGTCATGGATGAGCAGGAAAAAGAACTATTACGAGAATAAATGAGATGAGAGATTAATGAGTTGACAGAGCAAACGGCTAGGATTCAAGAATTTATTGTTGTTACTAAGGAAAAAGCAAGTATATAATTTCAACCAGTCAATCTATCATCTCAAGAATTACAAGATCAGTTGCTTAATGATACTCATCTTTTATCCCCCTAGATGTATTCCTACTCATATGCACCAACATGGAAACCGATTCCAACGTGCTCCAACAAAACCAATGGATTTCTAGCATTTTGCATCTCCTAACATGCAAGAAGCAATTCCCTTGAGGATGTCTAGATATAATTTCATAACTAAATCTTTTGGTGACAATCAAACTATCGCTCAACTAATTGAGCATGTTAGCAATCCAGCCTTGATTCCCAACCTTGATGACGTGAAGATTCAAAAGTTTAAATTCTGAATCAATTAAGGATCCATCAGCTAAGGAGAAGCTAGATTTCCTAGAAGAAAGGTTATGTGCTATTGAAGGATTGGGCGTGTATGGCAATGCAACACAATTGTGTTTAGTTCCTGATCTAACTATTCCTCACAAATTCACACTACCAGAGTTTGAAAAATATGATGGTAGTACATGCCCGAGGAATCACCTTATCATGTAATGTAGAAAGATGGTTGCATGTGCACATGATGACAAGTCGTTGATTCACTTTTTCAGAAACAGTCTGCCAGGACTTGCATATTGTTGGTACGTCCAATTAGATGGCCGATATATTCAGAAATGGATAGATTTAGTTTATGCATTTCTAAGACAGTATAAGTACAATATAGATATGGCTTATGACCGTTTTGATTTGCAAATAATAGAAAAAAGTAAACTGAAAGCTTTAAGGAACATGCACATAGGTGGAGAGAGTTGGCTACTCAGATGTGACCTCCCCTTCCTAAGAAAGAGAAGGTTGCAATATTCATTAATACATCAAAGACTCCATATTATGATTAGAATTGTTGCTAATGCTTCTAGAAACTTCACAGATGTTATCATAATTGGTGAAAGAATAGAGTACAGAGTAAAAAATGAAAGAATTTCAGAAGCTACAATGGAAACCTCCTTCAAACAGAAAGAGGAGGAAGTACAAGCATTCAATTAAGGATACTCATTACAAGTTGGGAACTGTGGACCAAGCTTTTCAAAGTATTATGAAGGATCTAGAACCATGACACCCTATGTAGCAAACAAATCACAAATGGATTACGGTCATCACTATTCACAGCAATCAAGTTTTCATAATGGGTCAAGGCCTAATGAAAAAATACAATTATACCAACATAATATTGATCAGACTGATCAAAATCAATAAGGGCGTAGGAAAAAAGTAAGTGCAATATGATCCAATTCCAATGTCATACACAAAGCTTTTCCCACAATTGATTGAGAACCCTCACTTGGCATCAGTTCCTCTAGATCCTCTTCATCCTCCTTATCCTAGATGGTATGATCCAAACTCTCGATGTGATTATCATGCTGGTTCAATAGGGCATTCGACTGAAAATTACTCGGCGTTGAAAAGTAAAGTTCATGCGTTGCTTAAAGATGGATGGCTAAACTTCAAGAAAGGGGGTGAAAACTCATATATCAATTCACTGGAATACCTTTACGTGATGAAGAAATAAATTCAAGATGACATGGTGAAGATTTTGATAGTTTTGATCCCGAGTACAGATGTTTTTGTGCCACTATGTTCATGAGTTTAATAATTGAGATGTAACCAAGTTCTTCTTGCTTCTTAAGAACTTTCAAGAATGGCGATTTAATGCCAAGTTTCTTGCTCTTCCCAATGTCTTAAAAAAACTTTTGTCATGAACTTATTTCTTATTTTATTGCGTGTGACCTTTTCCTTTTCTAAGTTCAATTCTATGTTCAATTTGAGTCTTGTTAATTTCTAAGTTAAAAATTACAATTTCAATTTTTAGTTCGTTGATGTCATACTCCTACATCTCTCTCATTTCCTTCCTTTCACCTAATAATCTAGGAATGATGTTTTTAAAATAAAAGCATAAGCAATTTCAATCACAACTTCGACAATCTCATACTTAGTGTTGAATTAGATAAAGTAAATATATTATTCTTAACCAAGGTTATGTTTTTATTGAATTTGATCTTATTGGAAATGATGGAGAGACATTCTTTCCGATATTCCAAACACTTATACCCATGGCAAGCCCATTTGAGCATAAACAAAAAAAATTCTTTCATGGTACACAACCAATGATCACCCCCACATTGGGGAAATTTTTGTAAAAAAAAATTCGAAGTACATTTCGCATAAGTTTAAATGTTTATGGAGAAAAAGAAAAAGACAAAGGCAAACGAAAAAAGATTTCAAATGAAAAAAATAAAAGGTAAAAAGAAGAAAAAGTCAAAAGTCAAGTGAGCCTTGTGATGTTTTTAAGAATGCTATAGGCATTAGGGTGAATTTTGTTTGAGAAAATTTCCAAAGATGTTTACCTCAATTGTGGTAAATTTTTATTGGATGAACCCATTTTCAACAGGTGGACAAATAAAACAGTTTCATTAGAGCATATCTTGCTCAATCCCTCAGCTGAAACAATCTCTTTGAAAAAATTAAATAGTGAGATAAACTTTTTACGATCTCTAACACTGGGGGTGATTGTTGTAAGAAATGGATAAAAATGACAAAGCCCACACTGGGGCAGTTCCTTATTTGCTAAAATCTTCAATGGTGATCATTGGATTACACATACCCCTTTTCACATGAGTTTTGGGCCTTTTATATAATTTCTTTGGCTCCTACAATCCATAACCAACATTACAGTCCAAATGGAAGTCCTCTTCTGATCAAGAAGATTCATCTACAGTAAGAATTTAACTCTCAATAAGGCAATATGAACGTTTGTCATAAATAAGACATTATCTTTCAAAAAAGGAAAAAAAAAAGATAAAAAAAATGATCACTCTAAGTATGGAAGAAATGAAGTTACGTAAATAATCTTTAGTCTTAAAAAGAATAGTTCCAGATGTAAAAATCTTGTTCTATAATTCATTCTCACATAGTATTGGCAAATTTCTACTCATCGTTTCTTTGTCAGTAAAAACCCTTTCGGTCATAATATTCATTTTACCCTTCTTCATACATTTTTCTCCACAACATTCAGAACATATATAAAACATTGCAAATTACTCTTGGAAAAAACTTTAAAAGAACATTTTTTTGGAAAAGGAATAAGAAAGAAAAAGTGTAGCCTGAATACATGTTGAAAATTTGAGGGGTGCCATCGGTAAAAAAACAAAGAAAAAAGAGAGTAGGACTATAGCTGCAAGCCAACATATGCATAATCAAAGCTAAAAAAATGGCATTGTGACATTTTACAAGATGGATCAAAATAATAGAGCTTGTCTCGTTTGCCTCTGCCATGAAAATAAAGTTGAAATGATAAAGCATAATCCAATGAAGAACGAAAGTCGCATTCATGGTGAAGAAAAATGCATAAATTCTTGGAAAAAATAGGAGCGAGCTTATATTAAAAATCTAAGCCTCACATCTCATCACAGTGGCACACACAACCATCATATTGTCTCATTCAACTATATTTGTTCCTTTAATCTATAGCCTAGCACAAAGCAGCAACAAGGGGGCAACCCTCCCACACAATTAGCATGAAAGATGACACCAGTGGCAAAGACTACACATAAAATTTCACTTTGCTCTGTCTCACCCAAGTGAATTGGTTTCGAGAGCATTCCATCATCAATCTAAAAAGTCAGTATGAGAGATTATAGTTGAAGTTGGCATGGAAAAATGAAAGCTAAACAATACATTATTGGGTGTTTACATGATTGAAGTGAGGAAAAGACGCAAAATAAGGAGAAACTATTTGTTTGTCTTCTCCATCGACATAAAGCTAAATACTGGGAATCAGAAAATGCAGAAAATATGCAATTTTCTCAAAGCATGCTCAATATTCCATTATCATGTCAGGATTCTAGGGCAAGCGACTATTTTTAAAGATGATCACAATGGGATAAGTCTTAAAAAAAGAGTTGTCTTCAAAAGATGACCATTTTTCAATTAAAAAAAACATCTAAGATTTTTAAAAAAATTCACAATCATGCTAGCATGCACACAGCCAAATCTTTACATTTACATTGCATATACATGCATCACATTATTTTCTTTGATACAGTTTAATTGCATGAATCATAAAGAATATTCATTTGAAGTCTAGGAGGCATACTCCAACATTTAGAGCATGGACTAACCCAACTCTTGCCATCACATGAAGCTTGCTTAGATCAACGTCAACATTGTTTTAGATCTGTTCGGTTGAATCAAACTCAACTCGGTAGTGTTTGAAGCCTGTTCCAGGTCTGTTTCAAAATATACGACTAAATCGAATCTGAATTGAGTCGAGGTTGATGCCTCTTCCAAGTCCGCTTAAAAAATATCTGGTTAAATCAAACTCGAATTGAGTCGAGGTTGAATCTTGTACCAGGCCCGTTTCAAAATTTCCAGTTTAATCGAACACGAATTGAGTCGAGGTCGAAGCATGTTCTAGGTTCGTTTCAAAATATCCAGTTAAATTGAACCTGAATTGAGTCGAGGTCGAATCCTGTTCTAGGTCTATTTTAAAATATCCAGTTAAATCAAACCTGAATTGAGTTGAGGTCGAAGCCGGTTCCAGGTCCATTTGAAAATATTCGTTAAATCGAACATAAATTGAGTCAAGGTCGAAGCTTGTTCCAGTTCCCTTTCAAACTATCTGGTTAAATCAAACTAAAATTTAGTTTAGGCCAAAGTCTGTGTCTATCCAGGTCCGTTTCATTTCAAAATCTAACCGATTAAATCAAACTCGAATTGAGTCAAGGTCAAAACGTGTGTTTTTCTTGATCTGTTTCATTTCAAAATCCAACCGGTTAAATTAAGCCCAACTTATGTCGAGGTCGTACCATGTGTCTATCCAGGCCCGTTCATTTAAAAATTCACTCAGTTAAATCGAACCCGAGTTGAGTTGATGTCGAAGCATGTGTTAACCAGGTCTGATTCACATTTCTTTCCTCTCATACAACCCGAATTAGTCGAGGCTATATTCCTCTCATCCATATAATTATTTCCCATGCCAATCAAAATACTTATCCACAATGTTGTACACCTTCTAAGTTTAGAAATGAGAACAAATTGAGGTAGCTCTAGATACTGTATTTTACCCAATATTTTTATATACCTACTTTGTTTATTGACCCATATACTAGTCTAAGACTATATAAAGCCCAATGTCTAAAATAGAAAAATAGCCCAAGGACTAAAAAAGAAAAAAGAGTCCAAGGACTAAAAAAATAAAAAAGTAGCAGAATGACTAAAAGCAAAAAGTGAAGCTCTAAATTTGCCTATAAATAGATATGGGATCTTCACTTAAGAGTGGTGCCTTTAGAGAGACAAGTAGAAGAAATATTTGGAGTAGAAGTGGGGATATTTTGGAGAGGAAAATAGAGGTCTTGGGAGAGAATGAGAAGATATCGTTTGAGAGAGAGAGAGAGAAATATGAGAGATTTTCTAAGAGAGAGAGAAATATGAGAGATTTTCTAAGAGAGAGAGAAATATAGCTTACATTTCTATTAGTTTACTATTCATCTTCTCTAATTCTTTTCTTAAGCTAATTTAAATTTCTTGCACCTTTACTAACAAAATATATTGTTAATTATTTTTCATCATTTCTTCTTCATACTCATGTAGTGTACATTCTTTGTTTCCTTTTTCATAAATAAAAATATAAATGTTTGTTCGTTTTTCTTCATTCATTTTTTACTCTTAATATTGAGTTTTTATTTCATTGCATTGATGATTTTCTTACAAATTTGATAATGAGATATTTTTGTCCTTAAGTCAATCAATGAGGATGATGATAAAGCCTTTGAGGGGTGTCAAATTAACCTAATGTTAATCAACTCTTTAATGGGTTGAAAGTATACATTCTATGTAAAATAATCTCCTATGATAATTTCTCATACATAAAAAATGCATAAATTTCTAAGTAGAGATGTAATCATGTATATGGATAAAGTTTATGCAAATATAAAAACTTTGATTTTTTTTAATATTCTCACTAGTGGATTTTCTATTTTTTTTTTGTGACACTTGTTTGAACTAGTTATCATCCATGATCATTCTTTTACTACTTAATTAGCAATGATAGAAGAAAAAAAATAATAGTAATTAGTAAACTAAGTAATCCAAAATAAAAAATATATATTTATATCCCAATAAATATGTTATTTATATTTTGAGATTTTATTCATCATTTCTTATGTGACGTTTGTTTAACTAGTCATGGTCTTTAATTTTTCTTTTCTATTTTAATAATAATGATTAAAAAATGATAATTAGTATACGATTCAGTAAAAAATAAAGGGTATATTTAAACCAATTATGCATTTTTAGTGTGTGTATATATATATTATTTTATAAAGTTTTACATTTTCATATGCATAAAAAAATTAATAAATTTTTTTAATATTATAATTATATTATATTAAAATAGAAGAAAAAATTAAAAATTAGAAAAAAAAATGGGTTCAACCCTCGATTGGCAACAAAGAGTTGCCTCCCTCTGTTGCAGTAGAGTTGCGGCTGTGAGCCGCATCTCTTTTTCTTTTTTTGTTTTTTGTTTCTAATATTTATCTTATATTTGCTTCACTTCACATCTTTTACATTTATCCTATTTTACATGTTTTGCGTATTCATTTTCTACTTTTCACATTTTATCCACTTTGTCATCCAACAATCACATGTGATTCTAAGTTTTCTTCTATTTATTTTTTTTACTTTTTAAAAGTTATTAATATATAGCTTTTTTTCATCTTTATTTACTTTTTAAAAGTTATTAATATATAGCTTTCTTTTCATCTTTGATTTTCAAAAAAAAAAAACTTTCAATAGTTTTTGTACCACTCATTAAAGGTATTTTATTTTATTTTATTTAATCACACAAACATACCTAATGTGACATTCAAAAATAAAATTCTTTCAATTTTATTTATTTCTTTCTCTTAAATTTAATTTTGATAACATTTAATTAAATTTGTAATCATTTTAACAATGAGTGTTGTGGGGTGCTAATACCTTCGCCATACATAAATGACTCACGAACTAACTTTAAGTTTTCATAGACCAAAAGTTTTTTTTTAAAATTGGGTGGTCAATCACACGCTAAAATGATTGGTGTCGACTCCAAAATTCTTTTTTTCTCAAATGATTTTTTTCAATAGTCGCTCCGCGTTGCATGCACATTGAGACACAAGGGAGGCTACATTTACTGACATTGAAAATTGTGGTTCGAGTCTTCTTGGAACGATATTCCCTGCAAGAAGATACAACATGTTTAGGCTCGGTAGAGCCTTGCTTATGGCATGGAATGTGGGTGATAATGTCTGAGTTGCGAGGTGGAAAAATATTATTTTCATATATTTTTTAAAGATGAAGAAGATTTATCGTTTGTCGCTAATAATGGACCATGGTTATTTGAATAATAGTTGTTTGTGACCAAGCGATGGATTCCGGGGATTCGTTTTGATTATGAGGCTTTTCTTTGGGATAGTTTCTGGATTCAACTCCATCAACTTCCCCTTGATTGTAGAAACATCAAAGTTGGAACTATTTTGGGGAGGAAAATCGGGGAGGTCAGGGAGACTGACGATAGCTTCTCTAAGAGGGGTCTTGAATTAAAATGTTACATTAATATCAAGGTGTCCCTCAATATTATGAAGCCACTTCTGAGGGGTTCTTTCATCAACCTTGATGGTAGAAAAACTTGATGTAGTTTCAAAGATGAACAAGCTCCACGTTTATGTTTTTTTTTGTGGTCGTTGCAAAGGAAAAAATTCACGGTCTTTGAGAATTGATCGTGAATTTCCTACATCATAATATGAAAATATAGAGAATAAATAAGAGAGAGAATGAGAGAATAAATACGCCATCATTTACGTATAAAACTCTTAAAGGGAAGAAAAATCACGGGGAGATTTTGATAGTATTTCATTATGGAGAAAGAGTTTACAAGGTTAATGGGTGTTGAGAATTGTTCTCTTCTGTTTGAAGTTACATCTTTCCTTTATTTATAGGCCTTCAATCGGTTACATAGAATCAGATACAGCTTATCTAATTCTATTCAAAAATAGGATCAACCGAATATTCTCTGAGATCTAGCTTATCAACTTTAACAACTTAGTAAATCATGACCTTCTGATCAATCCAATGGTCTTGATTAGCTTTTCTTTAGATTGGCACGTCGACAATCCATGTACTTTCATCAGAATGGTTTGTTCTTCATAACCGCCTAGTTGATCCTACAGTTCTTGCTCTATCTTTTCTTCGATGAAGTTTTCGGTCTAGATCTTACCACGTGTCATGTGAAATTTTATAGTGTGGCGAATCTGATGGTTGTAGTGATTGCTACCAGCTTTGCCACGGTGATGATTCCCTCGATTGACATCTCTGGCTTTCATGACTCCCTATGCGAGTTTTATACTTCAACCACCTCAGTTAGGCGAGTAGCTCCAGATCAGCTTCTTCAGATCTACCAACATGGCAAATTCAACTATCCCCGTAATGCTTATGTGGTATTTACTGTAATTATTTTTCTTCTCCGCTGATGTGGCCAAACACCGAGAATTATTCCTGTTCATTCGCCCCCATTACACTTGATGAAGTTTGTCTTCATTCAAGTGAAAAGATTTGACTCCTCGATATTCAACACTAGATTCATTGGGACCTTATAGACGTCCATATGTATTACTTCTCTGACTTGAAGTGAAGTAATAATCTTTGGATAAGAATTTCTACTATGAACTTCTTTCCTTAATTCTGAAGTTTTGACTTTTTCTTTTCTGAAATGCCAAAGCTCTTGGCATTCAGGTTTGAGTTCAGCTTCTAAAACTTTCACGTCATGAACTTCTGAGTTTTCTGGTCTAAGCTCTGCTCTACCTTCTGGTCCGGGCTTAGATCTACCTTCTGGTTTGGGTTCAGCTTTTAAAGCTTTTACTTTTGAGCTTTCTGAACTTAGCTCAGCCTTGCCTTCTAGTCTGGGCTCAGCTCTTGAAGCTATTATGTTCAGCATTTGTTGGTAGAATTTCTACTGCTTCGTTATTTTATTTTTCCTTCTCTCGTTTCATATGTTCCCTTTGTACTTCTACTTCGATCAATATGAATTACTCTATTTGTGCAATTTTTCTTCTATTCAACTCTCTTTTATTGTACTTCATTCAAAGACTTAGCAAAACTTAGGGATAAAAAATCTGGTACGATGTCGACTCAAACTTTCAACAAAATCTGTTCTTAAATACTATGAAACTTTTAGCCTAGTTCTCTTAAGAATAACTATGTTCTTTTGTGAAATATGTTCCTGAGTATAATACTTTACATGCTTCCTCAATGACTTAGGTTCAAATAAAGAATCATGGCCCCATCTTCATTATGAGAAAAGGAATTATGAATTGTCATTTTCTTTTGAAATGAGGACTTAGGTTCAAATAAAGAACCATTGCCTCATTTTTATTTTTTTCTGAGAATGGCGTCTGTAGACATTCCCAAGGACTTAGGCTCCTTCAGTGGAACCATGGCCCAGTTTTGATTTGCTTTTGAAAACAGCGTCCGTAGACATGCCCAAAGACTTAGCCGACTTAGCCTCCTTAGAACCATGGCCCCGTTTTGATTTACTACTAGCTCACGGATGGAGTTTTTCCTGTTTCATTTCCTTTCCTCCATTTTGCACTTTTTTCTTTTGTATTTCTCCTTTTCGGTTTACTTTTTTTGCTTTAAATTTTTTCCTTCCTTTTCTCGCTTCTTTTTTCTTTACCCATGGCCTTCCCGTTCTAAAATGTTGAAGCCGCAGCCTTCCTTTACTGGCATTTTCTTTACTGAGCTTTTATTTTCTACCTTTCTTTACCCAACTCAACCTTTCTTTTCACTTTTCTTTACTCAACCCTAAAGTTCTTTCCTCAACTTCTTTTATTTTTTTCTCTGAAGTTATTTCCACAACTTCTTTTCTGTTTTGAAATTATTTTCTCAACTTTATTTTGTTCTGAAACTTTTTCCGCAACTTCTTTTCTAATCTGAAGTTCTTTCCCCAACTTCTTTTATTTTATGAAGTTATTTCCTCAACTCTTTTTTTTTTCTTTTCTAAAGTTCATTCCTCAACTCTTTTTTTTATTTTCTGAAGTTCTTTCCATAACTTCTTTTTCTTTTCTACTCTAAAGTTATTTCTTCAACTTCTTTTATTTTCTAAAGTTCTTTCCACAACTTCTTTTCTTTTCTACTCTAAAGTTCTTTCTTCAACTTCTTTTCCATTCTGAAGATTTTTTCTCAACTTCTTTTCTTTTCTTCTCTAAATTTCTTTCCTCAACTTCTTTTCTTTTTTACTCTAAAGGCATATCTTTTTGCGTTCTCCAGACTTTTCCATCCTGAAGGCATTTCCTTTTCCATTCTGAAAACATTTCTTTTTTCGTTCTCCAGACTTTCCAATCCTGAAGACGTTTCCTTTTTCATTCTAAAGACATTTCCTTTTCTGTTCTAAGAACTTTTTTTCCGCTCTCTAAACTTTCTCGTCCTGAATACATTTCCTTTTCCATTTTGAAATCATTTCTTTTCCCGTTCAGAAGACATTTCTTTTTTCTGTTCTTCAGACTTTTCTTTTTCTGTTCTTCAGACTTTCCCATTCTGGAGACATATCCTTTTTTCAGTTCTGAAAACATTTCTTTTTCCGTTCTTCAGACTTTCCTGTTCTGAAGTCATTTCCTTTTTCATTCTGAAGTCTGAGGATGTTTCCTTTTCATTATATTTCAGACCTTCTCGTTCTGAGAACAGCGTACGTAGACTCTCCCAAGTACTTAGGCTTCTTCAGTTGAACCATGGCCCCTATTTGATTTTCTTCTGAAAACTGCGTACATAGACACTCCCAAGGACTTAGGCTCCATCAGTGGAACCATGGCCCCATTTCAATTTCTTTCTGAGAACGGCGTACATAGACGCTCCCAAGGACTTGAGCTCTTTCAGTGGAACCATTGCCCCATTTCAATTTCCTTCTTAAAACGGCATACGTAAACGCTCCCAAGGACTTAGGCTCCTTCAGTGGAACCATGACCCCATTTTAATTTTCTTCTGAGAGTAGGACTTATGAACTGCACCTCCCAAAGACTTATGCCCTTAGTTCCTTCTGAGAGTAGGACTTATGAATTTCTCCTCCTAAGGACTTACGCCTTTAGTTACTTGTGAGAGTAGGACTTATGAATTGCCCCTCCCAATGAATCACGCCCTTTATTCCTTCTAAGAGTAGGACTTATGAACTGCCCCTCTCAAAGACTTACGACCTTAGTTACTTTAGAGAACATGGCTTATGAACTACATGCTCTCAAGGATTCACGCCCTAATTTCCCATTGTTATTGAAGAAAAGAGAAAGTTGACGCAAAGTATTTGTCTTGTAGGTAGTATGCATGTTATCATGCCGTAAGTTTTAATAGAAAGATTCAAATTGAATTTCATGAAATTCTTCAAGAAGTTTATTTTCATATGCTTATGATAATTCGTCATGTAATTTGCTCCCAGTCGGTACAGTTTAATTAATGAATTTGACCATTCCGCATAATATGTTTTTCGTGTCTTCTAATAGAAATCTCCAAATTGAATTCCGTAAAATTCTCCAATAAGTAGACTTTTGTATATTTCCAATGATGTCAGAGTCACCGTATAGTTGTTTTTTATAAAATACAGTTTTATTTCTGAAATTAATCGTTCTACATATTTTGCTTTCTCGAACAGCCTTCATAAAAATTGTCTCAACTTTTGCTTGAGAGCTCCAAATCGAGTTCTAAAAAATTATTCAAGAAGTAGATATCCATAGTTTTCTAATGATATATTATTTTCTATGTAATGATATAAAATTAGTATAGTTTAAAAATTAAAATTTGAGAATCATTCGTATATTTACTTTCTTGAATAGCACCAACGAGAACTGCAATAACTTTTGATCGGAAGCTTCAAATTGATTTTCGTAAAAATTTTCACAAGGTTTATTTCTTTATCCTTCCGTTGATATAAGATTCTTTGTATAGTTGGCCCCCAGTAAATGCAGTTTAATTTCTGAATTTATGGTTCTGCATTGTTTTACTGATCAGCCTCCTTGAGAATTGTCATAAATTTTTCTCATGAGCTCTAAATCAAGTTCTGCAAAATTCTTCAAACAGTAGCCATCTACATCTTTCTCATGATATATTATATGCTATGTAAATATGTTTAAAAAATTAAATTTAAAAGACGTAATTAAGTTTACTTTCCTGTACGAAGACTACCATACTTTTGATCTAGAGCTCAACTTGAATTCCGTAAAATTCTCCATGAAGAAGATTCTCATATCCTTATAATTATGTGACTCGCCAAGTAATTTTTCTTCCATTTTTTTGTTTCAGTTTCTATTTTCGCTCTTATTTTCGCTTCTGTTGTTAAGACATTTCTGTTCCCATTGTCAGGACGTTTCCGTTCTCGTTGTTTGTACATCTTTTATTTTCCTCATAAAGTCCATTTGAAGGGCTATCAAGTCTCTAGCCTTCAGTTCTAAAAATTTCAATGACTGTCTTTTTAGCTTTCTCGTTCTGTAATGAAGTGGCAGCTTTCCCTTTCAAAAGTGACAGTTTTCCCGTTTTGAAGTGGTTGCTTTCTTGACTGAAGTGAATGTAATCTTCTTTGCTATTCTTTTCTCTGGAATTTCTGCTCTGAAATTCTTTCCTTAACAATTTTTTTTCTTTTCTAATGAATTTCTATTCTGAAATTCTTTCAAATTTCTATTCTAAAATTCTGGTCTGAGATTTCTGAGCTCTTCTGGTCTGAACTCTATGAACTCTTATGGTCTGAGCTTTCTAAGCTCTTCTAATCTGAACTTTTTTTGTTTGAGCTCTTCTTTTTTTAACTCATCATTCCTTCGAATGGATTTCTTTTATGTTCTCTTTCCTCTCTTTTTTTCAGTTGGTCTTGGTCTAACTGTCGTATGCGGAGCTTCGATTGTCCGGCAGTCCGCGGGTGGCAGTTCGTGGGTTTCGCCAGCCCCTCGTGGTGGTTGTTGAATTTGTATAATTCAATTTCCACGAATTATGTAAATAATAATTTTTTAAAATAATAATTGTACAAAATAGATAAATCAATTAAATATGAATGAGTGAATTTACCGTTCTTCGCTTTGTTTATTGTACAAAATAGATAAATCAATTAAATATGAATGAGTGAATTTACCGTTCTTCGCTTTGTTTTAGGTTCTGTAGTCATTTTTGTTTCTGCTTCCGCATCTATTTCTTCTTCTACTTCCATTGTTGGAAGCGCGCTTTATTTGGTTTCGAGCATTCAAGGGAGGGATTTCTTGAGTTTTTTCTGATATCTCAATTAAAGCACCAAATGTAAAGAAAAAAATTCACGGTCTTTGAGAATTGATCGTGAATTTCGTACATCATAATATGAAAATATAAATAATAATTAAAACAGAGAATGAGAGAATAATGGGTGTTGAGAGTTGTTCTCTTCTATTTGGAGTTACATCTTACCTTTATTTATAGACTTTTAATCGGTTACATAGAATCTGATACAACTTATCTAATTCTATCTGAAAATAGAATCAATAGAATATTGTTTGAAATCTAGCTTATCAACATTAACAACATACTAAATCCTGATCGTCTGATCAATCCAATGATCTTGATTAACTTTTCTTTGGATTGCCACGTCGACAATTCATGTACTTTCGTCTGATTGGTTTATTCTTCATAACCGCCTAATTGATCCTACGATTCTCGCATCTTCTCTTTCATGGAGTCTTTGGTCTAGATTTTACCACGTGTCATGTGAAATTTTATAGTGTGACGAATCTGATGGCTGTAGTGAATGCTACCAATTTTACCACAATGATGATTCCCTCGATTGACATCTCTGACGTTCGTGACTCCCTATGTGACTTTTATATTTCAGCTATCTCCGTTAAACGAGTAGCTTCAGATATGTCAATATAGCAAATTCAACTATTCTCATAATATTTTCGTGAGGTTTGTTTTAATTATTTTTTTATCCACTGATAATTCTGAACGCCGAGAATTATTCATGTTCAGTCGTATCGTGTATTTTGATAAAAATTGTAAAGAGAAGGAAAATCTTCTAAAGGAGGGTTAGTATGATGATTCCATTAGAGCCTTTCCTACCTTTTGGGGGAAACACAGTTCTGGCCAGAAATATCATAGTTCCAAAGGTAGATCCGGTGGGAGGAGTAGAGGAGGCAGATCTGGCGCTCAAAATTGGTACGAGATACGAGTGATGCCTCTCGCTGGTCGAAAAGGGATCGTTAGGCCTCTGGCTATTCAGGGTCGACGGGTACAGGTGGTGTGGAAGGTACTTCGGCCGGGGTTGATTCTGTGGTTAAGGCTCCGGTGAGCTTGGCCAGTGCTGAGTCTGATGGTTCTATGTCTGTTGATGCCGGAAATAATGGTTTACCTCCAGTTAAAGGAGATGTCCAGGCTGCCGATGAGCTTCAGACTAGTTTTCAGGCCAAGAGCGTGATAGGTGGGAGTGAACAGTTATTGGTTCCAAAATCTTCGCCATTTCCTTCTATGGTGCAGATTTTTCGGGGAGGTTTGGTTATATCATCGCTTGCTATGGAAATTTCAAAAGATAATGGAAATAATGGGGGAGCAAAATATGGGTTTTGGTGATAAGGGGGAGCAAATTATAGAGGCAGTTGAGGGAACTATTGGCGTGGGGATTGTAGATAAAGGATAGTCTGACTTTTGTTTCAATGCTGGTACTCCTTTATGTGGGGACAAAATTAATGTGTTTTTAGAATAAGGTAATGGAGGCTCTTACACGTGGCAATTTTAGTGAGATGTCAGCAAACCAGGCCCACAGCTGGTAGAGATTAATGTCAAAGTTGTTGATGTCACCGTGGAAGACTCTACACGCAAATTTCAAGGGGCCATTGAGGTTTGTTTGGACCCTTTAATAATGATTCCGAGGAGGATCCGAATTTACCGAAGAAATTGAGGTCTGAAGATACCGTTTCTCATAGGGTCACGGGGTCGAGATAGCCAGCTCGGAATTATCTCATCCCATTAGATGAAGTTAATCTATTATAGTTGTCAGGGTGTGTAAAGTTCTCTGACAATTACTCTTTAAAGAAATTGTCTAAGTTTCACTTCCCATACGTGATTTTGTTAATTGAGACAAAAAATGACCCTAAAAAGATTGATAAAGTTAAAAGAGGGTTGGGTATGAAATATGTTCTTAGAGTTGATCTGCGTGGTCTTACCGGCTATTTGGTTTTATTTTAAAATATTATGATTTCTTTGTGGAAGCTATTGTGACTGTTTTGGTTTCTAATAAACAAATGAGATTGTTCGATGTGTTTGGTAGTACAATGAGATTATTCGTAGAGATCAATGAAATCTTTTACAAAACCAGCTTTCAAGGCTTTATGAATCGTTTATGCTTTATGATGACTTTAGTGTTTATACTATCCCGTCAGAAAAAATGGGCGGGGACCAACTTAGTTGGTCCTTGATGGATGACTTTAATCAATTTATGTTCAGCTGCAAATTTATTGATTTGGGTTATTTCGGTGTTCCTTTAATGTGGACTAACAAGAGAAGGGATGGTGACCTTATTCAAGAGAGGTTTGATCGGTGTCTTTGTAATGAACATTGGCTAGAGCTCTTCCCGAAGTGTAAACCTCTTTACGTTCCTTATGGGGGTTCGAATCATGTAGCCCTCCTAATTGACACGCGCAAGATTTTTCAAAATTGGAAACACATCTTCTGTTATGATAAAAGATTGGCTGCCTTTGAAAAGTGCCGAGATACGATTGAGATTTGTATTGGTGGAGATATAAACTCGAAGACGTTCGTGGATAAAATTGTGAAGATCAGGCATGGGTCAATTGAGTGGAGGAAGAATGAATAGTTAGCAAGCTCTAAAAGGCTAGCAAATTTACTTAGGCTTTAAATTATTGATTTGTAAAAGCAACATAATTCCAATGTTGACATACAAGTTATTAATGACTTGGAGGTTAATCTGGAACGGGCAATCGTTGAGGAGGGAAAGTTCTGGCGTGACCGATCTAAAGCTAATTGGTGGAGGGAGGATGGTAAAAACACTAAATTTTTTCACTCTAGAATAAATGGGAGACGAAGACACAATAAGATTCATGGCTTATGGGATTCGGCAAGCATATGGGTGGCGAACTATGGGGAGCTATAATGTTTCGTATAAGATTATCTCGAAAATCCTAACTAATCGCCTTCGTCTGGTCATTGATAAACTTATTAGTAACTCTCAAGGCGCGCTTATACCAGGTTGGTGTATTGGCGATAATGTTCTACTGCCCACGAGATTCTTCACTCCCTTAAAACTCGCGGAAAGGGAGGGTTAAAAGAAGTTACAATCAAGCTTGATATGTCTAAGGCTTACGACAGAGTGGAATGAGATTTTGTTGTTATAGTTATGTCCAGAATGGGTTTCCCCAAAATTTGGTGTGAATAGATATATTTATGTCTTTCCTCTGTTTCTTTCAGCATTATTCTAAACAGAAATGTTTTCGACACGTTGTTCCCTAAGAGGGAACAACACATGGAGACCCACTATCTCTCTTTCTTTCCATCCTCTACGCTGAAGCTTTTTCTTCCCTCTTGGTGGCTTTGGAAAATTCTGGGCTTATTCATGGTTTCAAAGCTCCGAGGTTCGGTCCTTCTATTACCCACCTCTTTTTTGTTGATGATAGCCTTCTATTTGTCGAGCGTCAGATTTGAAATTTAGACAGATTGCATATATCTTGAATCTCTACATATATGTTCTTGGCCAGGTGATTAATTTCCAGAAGAGTAATGTTATTTCTAGTGTTAATGTCCATGTTACTGATAAGAATAGATTGGCTGGAGTTTGGAATATGAAGGCTAGTAGTAGCATCGGTAAATATATAGGGTTGGAGACAAATTTTGGGTTAGCAAAGAAAGATCTTTTTAATAAAATTAAGGATTGTGTTATCAACCATATTCATGCTTGGTATGAAAGGTGGTTATCTGCTTCTGGTATAGAAACCATGATTAAGGCTATTACGCAGACGATTCCTTTATATGTCATGTCTTGCTTTAAATTATCGCCCACACTGATCAATGATCTCTGCATTTGGCTCAGGAAATTTTGGTGGAATGGTTCTCTAGAAAAAATTGATATCTCCTGGGTTTCTTGTAAGAGACCTTGTGGGAGTCGAGACACAAGTGGGAGAGCATTCTGAGACCTCCAATGTTTCAACCTCGCTTTGCTAGCCAAACAGGGATGGAGAATGATCAATTCACCAAAATTTCTTTCATCCCGTTTTTTGAAGGCCAAGTATTTCAGGAATTCGAACTTTTTGAAGGCCAAGGTGGGTTGTAGACCGTCATGGGGGTGGCGTAATATTTTAGAAGGGAGAAAAGTGCTTGAACCTGGTATTCTTTAGTGTGTTGGTGATGGAAATGATATCAATATTTGGAAAGACCCATGCACTACAAGAAATATGACATTCTACAAGAGGCGGAGATTCCCGTGAAAAGTAATCCACAGAGATCATAAGGCGCCTGTGACAGTCCCTCATATTAAAAGTTCACATTTTTCGCAAGGCGCAACGCCTCCTGTGAAGACCTCTGTGATATCTCACTTTTTACAAGATTTTTCGACTTCTGTAGAATGTTGTTTAATGAGGTTTTACGACTCCTTTTACTTTTATACAACATGTGTTTTTAATTCTCGTGAATTAATATTCATAAATAATTTGTATCCTATAAAGTGAGATACCATAAGATTCAAAATATTCATATTAAACACTTTCAAAAGGATAATTTTATATAGCATAAAGAACACCAATATAATAATTGAGAACATTAACATTTAATCATTTCAATAAAGTTTTGCATTATTTATTTGACTTGCTTACAGATAAATCTAACTTGAAAACTAACTTATGATTATACTATACAAGTAACTGTTATTCCAAAAAATAAAAAATACAAAAAGATTTGCACAAAATCATGCAAGTTAACCTAATAAATATAATTTTATTCTTCAAACTCGAGAAATCCTTACAACAGTTTCAAAGAGTTGCAGATACTTACAAACAAGCAATCACCAACATCATATACTTATATGCTTAGTAAAGAGCACCATATATTTTTCAATGAATAAACAAGTAGAATACAGTTCTCCATAATATTGATAAAAATTCAGAACAAGTAATAAAAGTAAATGACCACATTCGTGTAAAAGATGAAAAAATAACTCACAGTTAGAAAAGAACAAAACAAAGATCAACTTTTTTAATAGACGTGAAATAAACATCTATAGAACTTTATTCGCCTCGTCACTGGTCAAGCTTTTCTAAGCCAAATTTATCATCTCTACCTTCATTAACCTTAAGTTGAAAAACCTGCAATACCATAACAATACTAACTACCAAGGCATACAAAACCAAAAACTCATCAAGAACAGTTCATAAATGGAAATAGAGATGAAAAAGTTGCATCAGGCGATGAAGCAGTTGTGTTATGTTTAAGAGAGAAGCAATACATATCAGAAGATGACAAATTAGAAGGAAAAAATTCAATACCGAACCAGAAACATAATAACAATTATAGAGTTACCAAGTCTTTCCATATTACCTCTTTGCATCAGATTTTATATGTGGTTAAGGATATACAACCAATCAGATTTCAGACATAGAAAACTCATCAATAAAACTTTAGAAATTAAACATAACACTACGAAGGCATACATAACCAAAAACTAATTAACTATGTGAATTAAGTGTACCATCAGTTATCCCTTACATCATTTGTGTCAATGAGATGTTGCATTAGATACTTACTACGTAATAAGCATCCTAACGCAAAGAAAAATCCAACAAATGTTTGTTCTAATACCAATTCATCTAAAAATCTCTCAATCCCCCATTTTTGAATTCAACCAACTAGAAAAATCTTGATATAAATTAGATTACAAGTGAGAAGCTTAGATTTTGACATATTCAATATTATAAAGAAATTACAAGAATCTTCATCAAAACACAAAAAAATAACTAATATAGAGAACGAGGAGCAGATTGTAACAGTCAAAAGTAGTGTGTTGTAGAATGACAAACGCATGATAAATCTTCATTTGGGATACAACTTTGCTGACTAGTTTGCTTAAGTTTGAATTATCCACACCTGACTAGAAAAAGTAGAAAGTCAATTAAACTTTTTAATTATTCTTTCCTTTTTCTTATTTTTACTGGCTACAAGACCATTGACTAAGACATTCTAAGCTTCCTTGAAGTAGACATTCTTTATTTTTTTGCATACCCCAACATTAAAAACCTCAAAATTATGCATCAACAATATCAATAATTCTAGTAAAAGAGTATTGTCTCTCTTCTCTATTTTTCCAAAACTCTTACCCAATACTTCTCATGGCCAGTTATGGAACCATATAGAGACTTATCCCCTCTTCAAAATCTGCATCAGCTATGACCTATCAGCAAATTGTCTCTATTCTCAGGAATTGAATTCACCTGGTCTTCAAACTTCTCGTATAACGCATAACCCGCAATCCATTTATGAACTAGCAGCAAATTTCATAAGAACTTTATTTGTGTGTTACAAAAAGCCCAATGCGAATAATAAACAAACTAAGCGATCAACACAATCAAATAAGACCTGTAGCAACATTAAATAGGCCAATTTTTTCTTCAGAATCTTCGACTTTCTCATCTCTAGCTCCTTTCTTCGATCTCTAGCAAACGCATGAGGCTAGGTTTTATTCTGTTTCTAAGTAAATCCATGCCCAAAAATTGGAAACACAGACCCTAATCGACTCAGGAAAACTCAAAAATCACAGAATAAGGAAAAAAAATCATTAAAATCGGATGAGAATTTGAGAATTAAACCCTTACTTTTGGTTTTGAGTTGTGAATCAAAGTGATCTTCGAAAGAGAGCTCGCTGGTGAGATTGAGAGAGGGAGAGAGTTGCCTGTAAAATGAAGCTACTGTACTGAGAGACGCGAGTTGAGAGATTTTTCTTCTTTAGTGAATCAGGCTAACACTAGTTCTTTGTCTCATTGTTTAGAGAGATCGAGGGAGAAGCTAATAGAGAGAGAGAGAGAGACATGCCAATAAAAAAATAAAGCGAGAGAGGTAATCGAGAGAGAGTCTGTAGGCATAGCGGATCATCTCGAGAAGAAATCGAAAGAGAAAACTAAATAGGGAAGCGTTTAGGTGTAATCGAGCGCCTCTCTTCAGTTTTAAGCTCAGCGAACCCACAAGTGATTTCTCAGGCAAAGCTCTTCGAGAAAACTCTAATCGTCATTCGCCCACTTTCGAGAACCCTAACTCACTGTCTTAGAATGAAAGAGAGATTGAGAGAAGAAGGGTCATGTTGAAAAAGGGAACAACTAGTTTTAAGCCCCACATTTTAAATTTTATGTCAATTCTAATTTTAAGTCCCGCCTTTTTTTGTTTTACTTTTGATAAAAATAAATTTTATTTAATTTTTAATTCTCTTGTTGTTTCTTATTTTGAACAAGAGTAGACTAAAACTTTTGTATTTTATTCTTGTAAAATGCTATATTTCTTATAGTGATGGATTCTTGGATTAGAACTCTTTAAACCGATGCCTAATCCTTCTTAGGGGTTGATTAAGGTTAAGGAGCTCATTACTCACATGGGGGTTTGGAACGAAGGATTACTTTCTGAGATTTTTTTGCAAAGAGGATGTTTACAATAGCAAAACCATCATTTGAGTCCGTACGTGCCTAGATAAAATTGGTTGGTTTCACTCTAGAGATGGTCGGTAGTCGGTCAAAAGAGGATACAAGATCGCGGTCAACATGATGGTTAACGGAAACATCAAGCGCCATGGGCAGGGAGTTCTGAGTTTTCCCCCTAACGACGACATGTTTTCAAGAGGCATTTGGAAACTTTGAGTTTCTCCTAAAATCAAGGACTTCGTGTGGAGATTAGGACGAGATTTCATTGCCCTCAAACCTAACTTGAATAAGCGTGGGATGTCCATCAACAATGTTTGTTCCGTTTGCGGCCAAGCTTCAAAAACCAACTTACATTTATTTTTTCAGTGCCGGTCTAGTAGAGCCTTTTGGTTTGTAAGTTACCTCGATATTAGATTGAAGCTCTTATAGGTGATGATTTTTTATTCATTTGGAAGAAAATCTTCACGTTGCTGAACAGGGGTCCCGACGGTTTATGGCATTAATGGAAGATCAAAAACTCTGCTTGCTTTTCTAGTCTCAATCTAATCCCCACCAAATCCGTTGCCATCACAAAAAAGCCAACATCAGATTTTCGAAGATTTATTTCCATCCATGCAAACCAGATATCCCCGGGCCTCATGTAGGTCAGGAGAGCTCCTATGATTCTTGGAGTTCTTGACAGATACGGCTTTGAGTGAAGGAAGATGAGGTTTGAGTTTTATTATTCTGAGTCTTGTTGGGTAGATTATGAAAATTGGTTACCGTCCTGTTGAGCATAGTAGAGGTGTGTTTTTTGCAGAAGCAATGGCAATCTTCTGGGGTATTTATAATGGTAATATCCCTCCCGGTACCTTATTAAAGGTTAATAGTGATGCTAAGGAGGTGATAGACACTTTGTCTTATGCTTCTAATGACAGTATAGGCACCGATTACGTCATTACTCACATTTTGCAGTTTAAATTATTGTTTAAGATTTCTTTTAATCATGTTTCTATGAGTTTTAATGGTGTTGCTCATGAACTTGCTAATCGCGGTCTCTCTAGTGAATGCTGTATTCAGAACGATTGTTTTCCGTTTTGGTTATCTATAGGTTGTACTAGCTTTGATTACAGTCTTAATGTTAACCCTTTTTCTTGACAAAAAAAAAGTCTTAATACATTGACAATTAATTTTTTTTTCAATACTTTCTTGTATTTAATAAGAATATTTTCCAAATGAAGAAAATATATTTTGGTTGCTAATGAGAAGTTATACGATATCTGAATGCAACTTGCATATTCGTAGCTTTAAAGCAACAACTGTGCTTAGCAAATCTTCGGAATTATGGAAGGAGAAGGCTCTAAATTACAATTTGTAGAATTTGGAAATCTCAACTTCAAGAGTGAGCTGTTCACATGTGTAGGTTTCTAAACCTTAACTTAAAGACTGGACCACTAATTTATTAATGGGTCCTTTTTTCCCTTGGCTTAGGCCTTTCTGTATGTGATAACTAAATTTAAAATGCTATTGATCACTACCATTATCGTAGATCTAATACAATACATCATGCCAGTCCTTTTTTTGACAACACCAGAGAAACCGATTGCTAATTCTAAAATTAAAATACAAATAAAGGAAAATTATTGGAAGGATAATATTAGACCTTGATTAGAGAGCTAAAGATGTGTGTATATTAGATTAATTAGCATTAGTTTATAGGAAAAAAAATAAAACCATTTGTAGGTGAGGTTTTTCGGGATTAGGTAGAGAGAACTGCAAAAATGACTAAATTCCAACTCAAACTGCAAAAAGACCAAAAATTTTCTTTTGTTTTTGTAAAAATGATCAAAATAATGTACATACTTTATTAACGTTTGTGTAATTTTTGTTAATAAATATTTACTCCTGTCATTTTTGTAAAAAAAAATTTCCTGTCATTTGAGTTTGAACTGGAAATTTGATTTTATTTTTCATATTCTGATAAGTAAATGGGTCTAGGCTTGGGCTATATCTTGATATGACGGGCATGAAAAGTGGGTGTGAGATTAGAGAAGGGAGAGGGAGTTGAGCCTAGAACCTTAGTACGGAGTCAATCGACCCAAAGTAAATCGATCCGAAGTAAATTGATTCGGAGTAAATCGATTTGGAGCAAATTTCTTTATCAGGCCAGGCTTGCACATTGCCCTGCTTTAGGCCCAGCGTTCGATCCTTGGACATTTCTTTAAGTTTCTTTTATTTTTTTCCTTTTATAATGCATTTTGTTTTTTTTTTCTTGTACCATGTATTTTGGTTTTCTTTTCTTTTATAACTCATCTCGATTTTTAATCAAGTATTTTAATTTTTTTAATTGTTTAAAATAGTAAGTATTTTTAGTTTTTTAATTATTCTTAAATGATAAACAGTTTAATAGAGTATAAAAATAATTAAATAAAATCATAGTTTACTATGTTAAACGAGAACGAAACTTTTATTAAATTTTTTATTGACTATAATAAAATTAAATATTGATATATTGCGTTCAACATATATTTATCGACTCTACTTGTTTACATATTTAGATAATCATATATTTAATGATTTGATATCTAATTAATAAAATTATTTAATGATTTTCTGTTGTCATATGTTTTCTTAGTTATCTTATATATATTCTCATTTATCATATATTTGTAATCCATATTTTTTTATGTCAAAATTTTAAAATGAAAATGTATAATACACGTAAACCCGTATCCTGAATTATTATGTGTTGCGTATTATTGACCGAATTTCGGTCTTGACTGTATAGTATCCGGATTATACTTCCATATTTTTATCATCCTAGAATTAGATAACTATGATCCAGACCATTGTATTTCAGATAGTAAAAGTAAGTACATCGAATTAAAAGACATAATTATATAACTTCAGCATCTAAATAGTAAAAGTAAGTCACCCGTTTCAGAAAGCGATAATCCCTCATTCCATAAGCGATCATCACATGTTCAAGAAACAATAGTCCCCTCGTTCTAGAAGCGATAGTCACCCATTCCAAAAGCGATATTCACTCATTTCAGAAGTTCTCCCCCATGTTCCAGAAGTGATGGTTCCCCGCTTCAGCATTTTTTTTGTACACGTATCTTGTGTGATTTTTTACCGTTCATTTTCCCCCCATTATACTCAATAAGTTTCACTTATTGAGGTGTAATGGTATGCCCTTTCTTTTTTTGTCATTACGTATGTTATTTCAGGTCTTTTCGTATGCCTCTGTTCTTCTTCTTCAGCGTTCTTTCCCATTCTGGAGAGGTCTCCCACTTCAGTGTTCTTTCCCGCAGTGATGAGGTCTCCCACTTCAGCATTCTTCCCCATTCTAAAAGATGTATCCCGCTTCAGCATTCTTCCCCGTTCCTGAAGAGGTTTCCTTGGTTTTCTCATTCTGAAACGTTTGAGTGGCAATTTTCTTGATTTTCCCTTCCTAAGAAGTTTGAATGTGGTCTTCTTTGCTTAGCTTTATACTCTGGGGTTTTTGCTCTGAAATTCATCCCTAACTCTTTTTCATTTTCTAACGAATTTCTTTTCTGAATTCTTTCAGATTTTTGTTCTGAAAATCTAACACTGTAACTTTTTCTTTTTAGAAGAGCTGATTTCTTTTCTTACCTGCTATGATTTTTTCAACTCATCCTTCCTTCGAATGGATTTCTTTTCTGATCTCCTTCCTCTATTTTTTTTAAGTTGATAATGATTTAAAATAAATAAACCAATGGAATATGCAAGGAAGGAGCTTACCATTTTCTGTTCCGTTTTCAGTTTTGTACTTGTTGTCGTTCTCATCTCTTCTTCCAACTTGTTATCGTTGTTGAGTGGGGCGTTTGATTTGGTTTTTGACATTTTAAGAGGGATTTCTTTGAGTTTTTCTCTAGCTATCAACGAGAGCACCAAATGTAAATGGTTTGTTTTGTATGGAGAATCCTCTACAAACAAATGATAAATATCATAATTTAAGGAGAATGAGAGAATAAAGACACTATCATTTATGTGGAAAACTCTTAAAGGAAAAAATTCACAGGGAGATTGTTGTTTTTTAGTGCTGTAAAGAATTTTACACACTTGTTGATAAGAGAAGAGAGGAAGGCAGTGCCTTTAATTGAGGTTTGCTTAGTTAGGCCTCTCTCTTTTTACATGAGATTGTACTTGTAGGCCTTACAATTATGATAATAATAAAAAAAGGAAGGGAATGATCACATCTCCTGTGCTTTCGGCTGATGGGATTGGTTTCATCTGTTTTGTTCTCTGCAACTTAATCAGTCATAGCCACTTGGTGGTTCCTCGTGGTTCGGGCCAATCAATCGCAACCACTTGAACGTTAGTGTGTACCCTCATTTCCGTTCTGATGTTCTATCCTATCCAGGAGGTAATGATTCCCCCGTTCCAAAAGTGATAGTCCTCTCGTTCCAGAAGCGATAGTCACCCATTCCAAAAATGATAGTCCCCCGTTCCAAAAGTGATAGGCATTTTTCAGATGATTTCAAGAACCTAACTATTACTTTCGACTAGGGGTGTGAGCGGTTCGGTTCGGTGCATTTTAGAGTGTCTTAACGAGCCGAACTGTAAATACGGTTTATCAAAAATAGGAACAGAACCGGTCAGAATGAAGAAACCGCGCCGAACCGAACCGTCATTTTTTTAAACCGCACCGAACCGGTTCAAACCGGTAAATAAACAAAATAAGTTCTATTGAAAACAAACAAGTCGTAGTTTGAACAATTTCCTGAAAACGTAAGTTTCTATGTAGAAACAGAGAAGAAATAATTGAGATCATTTTAATCCAAAATTCTATTAATAGATTATAAATACAATCAGAAAACAATAAAATCCTCATAAGCATAAGAAAATTCATAAGGCAAAAAAACAAAATACAAACGAATCAGAGAGAGAGAATAAGGAAAATGTGAAAATATTTATGGATTAGGGTTAGGATATTGTGAAAATCTCTTTATATATTGAATATGCGGTTCGGTGCGGTTTCTTCATAAAAATTACAGACCGAACCGAACCATGAACTTATAACATATCAGTGACTGAATCGGACCGTCTAAAATATTGAGACTGACCGAATTGCATCGGTTCAGTCCGGTTTGATCGATTTTAACGATTTTTCTTACACCCTTACTTTTGACTTGTAAACTTTCCTATCATAAATTATGTCAACCTTTTGGTTTACCCTTTTTGGGAGAATCTAGAGGCAGGAGCATTGAGTAGAGGAAATCTTACATTTTCATTAACTACTTATCATTTATAACCACAAGATTGGTTCTGAGTATATTATCGTCTGAATGAAACATCTTTCTCAATGTATTACTAAACAACTTCTATTTTTAATTAAGCGCTTATTTTAATATTATACGACATTACGGCTATCATGTAGACCATTTATCATTTATATTGTGTAATGTAGTCCAGTTAATTTGTATGAACAATTTATCTTATTATGTGAATTTTTTATTATATTACTTAAATTCATGACTTTATATTAAAATATCAAATCAAAAAGGTAAAAATAACATATGGAGTTAATATAATTTATAATGAAAATATCAAATTAATATGCACATACATATATATATCTATATTTATGAATAAAATATAAGGAGTGACATGTGCCAAAATATTGAAAACATATATTGTTAATTAAAATAATACTCATTTTTACTAAAGGACATTTCTTATTAACGCCAAACAAGGCGTCAAATATCGTGAGTTTGTAAATGAAAAGGGAATTGGAGAGAGAGGTGTTACAAAGTGAAGTGGGTAATTGAGTTTAAGATTACTTAAAATTAACCTAAGCTATATAACGTAAAACGTGAATTGAGCATATGTTCAATGCTAGTAACAGTCGCACACATATCGTGAATATCATGTCAGTCGTCCAACACGATAGGTCTCATTTTGAGGTAACGTAAATAGGAGTATGAAGACGCATGCGACTATCTTTAGCATCCATATTGAACATATTGTTGGGATCCTCAAAGATCATTTCGTGTTTATTGAATTTGACTACAGACTTGCTTAGCACATACTTCTAAAATTATTTAGGTTACTATCATGATACTCATGAGCTTTGATCCAAAATTAATTTACCTCCTAACTTCAACATTTTAATTGTTGTTACCTAAATTTTCCCCATTGATAAAAAAAATCTCCCTCCGTCCAAACTTAAGTGAAAATAGCGTTAAAATGTACTTTTATCTAAAAAAAATACTCATGGTAAGGGATATAGATTGATTTTGGATCAAAGTTTATGGATATTATAAGGTTTAAGTATGTAAGGAAACTCATACAAGAAATGAATCCTGCAATCAAATAAAGACGCAAGAAGATGATATTAGAACTCCACTTGGAGCCAATCATCTTTGTCATTTGTGATGTGTTAAAGTCGTTTGATTTTCCATTGTAATGTCGGCCTCATAACTCCAAAAACCAACTTTATTCATATTTCTTTCTAGAATAAAACACTGATTATTTGAAATGTCTTTGAATGAAAATGAAATTGAAGGGGCCAAAGGGTAATTAAGTATGAGAGTGAAAATTAACCAATGCTATAGAGTTTTAAAACATGAATTGGACGTATGAGCAGCACTAGCTGCAATCGCTTGCTGGTGTGGGTCATACGACTTCAAATTTAAACTTTGAATAAATACTTCAAATAAAAAGAATAGTAAAATAAAAATACTTAATTTATTTAAGATAAACAGATAAACAAATTTGTTTATTTAAATTAAAAAAATAAACAAATAAAAAATATATTACATAAATGAATAATTCAAAAATTTGAAGAGAAAAAAAAAGAAAATAATGTTTACTAGGATTTGATAAAATAAAACTGATGAACTGTGTGCCTGCAAAGTTGGGAGAATTGGGGGCTTCTCCATCAAGTCTTGGAGACTTCTTCAAGAAGGTATTCTTGTCTATTTTCAAGAATGGACTCTAAAGTTCGCCATCTCTCCGTTCATCCTCTAATCTTCTCGTTCTTGTCAAGAATTGTTAGTTCGTCCTCTCTCCATTCATATTACTATCGTTGTTTTTTTTTTATCTTTGATCCTCGCTCCCTCAATAGTTTTGTTTCCTCAATGACATTTTAGAGAAATAGCAGAGAAAATTTGTGCAGAAGGACATTTTAGAGAAATTTCTGATTGAAGGTCTGAAAACTTCTACTGGATTTTGCATTTGTATCTCATGGAAGAAAGTTATTACCTATTTGGATTCATATTTATCTTCCCCTCCATAGCATTACTTCTTCGAGCTTGAGCGTGAATCCTTCTTGGATAGCCCTTGTTGATGGAAGGATTAAGGTGAACTGCGATACTTCATTTTCTCATTTATTGAAGAGGGGTGCTATTGTGATTATGTGTAGAGACTCAACGGGAAGTATGATTTTTTTTTTTGTGGTTTTCGGGTCAATTCTCTTTACCCGATTCATGGTGAGGGGTGCAATCAAGATTCATCTTTATCTTCCCTCCACATCGTGGCTTCTTCGAGCCTGAGGATGAATCCTTGTTAGATAGCTCATGTTGATGGAAGGATTAAGATGAACTGCGATAATTCGTTTTCTCATTTGTCGAAAAGAGGTGTTATTGGGATTGTGTGTAGAGACTCAACGGGAAGTATGATTTATTTTGGGTGGCTTTCGGGTCAATTATCTTAACCCGGTCTATGGTGAGTTGCTTGCTATTATTCATGGGCTTAGTTGGCTTCTCTCCTCAAAGTGGGCTGGAGAATTTGTTGAATCTGATTCAAAGATTATTATGAATTAAGTTTTATCTAACAAATGTCTAGATCGGAGATTGCACAACCTTGTATTAGATATTCATTTCAAGATTAGTCAAGCTTTATGTATTTATTTTATTTTAGTTAGTAAAAATCGTAACTCTGATGATTATATTGCAAGATATAATCTAGATCAAGGTATAGTTAGTTTTAGTGAATTCTGTTCATCAACTTCTATTATTAGCTTGATTATTAAAGAAATAGTTTATGTAAATGGGTGATTTATACCCTTTTAACAATGTATTTGATTTTTCAATATAAACTGATTTTGTTAAAAAAAAAGTTAAGAGAATTAACTAATTACGAGAAAACCCGTGGTTAGCTTACTTAATAGAACAATTAATTCTTGGTCAGCCAATGACTAGTCTAGCTAAAACTGCCAAATCTGCTACTCATTATAATAATCTTTCTCTAATTCAGCTAAGTCAACTTCTAGATTTTGACGAATCTGCTGCTTTCTTGGAACGCTATGCTCTTTAAACTCAGTTTCAGAATAATTTATATCTCTCTTTTTTTAAAAAAAATCGATTTATTAAAAGCATTTGAGCTTTATTGCTTTTACAAAACAAGGTTATTTAAACGCGAAACGATATAAACAAAAATTATACAGAGACACATGTGTTTAGCTAAATTTCGTGGTATTTAGAGGTCGTTTGGTACGAGTTAAGTAAAAATATTGAAAAGTTAAGTTACTGAAAAATTTTAAGTGGTAAACTTAAATAATAAGATATTAAGATTACTATATTTGGTAACGTATGATTAAATGAAAAAAGTTATGAAAAATAGTATGACTTCATTGTTTGGTATGTAGGATACTTGAATAAAATTGTGTGAGAAAGTTTGATAAAGTTATTGAAAAAATTATATAAATTACATTAAAGTAATAAAATTAATTATTATTTATAGTTTCTTTTTTATCAACTTATATATATATATATATAAACACACATTATTTTACGCACTAATTAATTAACTATTTTATTAACCCATCAATAAATTAAATCAACTATTTTACTCTTATTACGTCAAACACTAAAGTGATTTTTTTTACTTACACTGTACAAATAAATTCAATGACAAATTGTTCAAAATTACATAGTAAAATTGCATACAGATTCTCTATTAGTAACTACTAAAAAAATTTAATAATTCATGTTGTGTTTGATTAAATTTTTCTTTGATATCACAAATTAATTATCATACAAAATTTTCTCTTTTATATATGAAAATAAATCTGGTATAAATAACCATCATTTATATTAACATATTAAAATATTTAATAATACATAAAAGTTTTCTCTTTACATATACTTTTCTTCAGTAGATATGTATACCATGGTTATCAATATCCTTCCGCTCTGGGAGAAATTTTAGTTCTGCCATAGCAACAAAACAGAATAATGATGTAATTTTTTTATATTTTGGTAAATATAATCTAAAACTGAATATATATGATTGAGAGACCCCCTTCATTTGTGGTTTCATCTCACGGGTTAGGTCTTCCACAAAAAAATGAGACGTGATAAATAATCTAGTTATATTTTTCATTATAAATTTAGTATTTTTTAAATATTGATAGTTTATGAATAATATTTATTTTAGGGAAGAAAACTAATTTTAATTTTAAAAAAATATTTGATATTACTAACATATATTTTAATAGTTTAGATCTTAGATTTTACATATATGAAGAGTTTATCTATTCTTAATTTAAATTTAATATTTTATTTCCTTTATTCTGATTAATGTGTATATCTTAATCTCACGCGACGACCCCGATACCAGTTGACGGACGAGTCGGAAGGGACAAAAAAATATCAAAATTTGGTATCAGGACCGTTTCGGTTCCACCATGATCGAGATATTTTATGATACTTTTGTGAGGTTTTGGTTTTGAAAAAAATAAAATATCAAAATCAAGTATGAATAATTAAAACAAATAATGGTATTTATGAGGATTTGCGAAAGTAAAAATTATTTTGAAAAATGTGTAGATGTATTGTAAGATGAGAAAGTTATTTGGTAAAGTTGATTTTTGTGAGAAAGTAATAGAAAAAGTAACGTGAGATTGTTATTTTACTAGATTAAATAATTTTACCATTACAAATGAGAATACTTATAACAAATATGGAAAAGTGCTGAAAAATAATTTTACCACAAACTTTACAACACTGAAATGAGTTGACGGGCGAGTCAGAAGAGACGAAAAAAATCTCAAAAAATTTGGTAATAAGACCGTTTCGGTTCCACCAAGATTGAGATATTTTATGACATTTTTGTGATGTTTTGTTCTTAAAAAGAATAAAATTTTAAAATCAAGTAGGAATAATTGAAATAAATAATGGCATTTTTATGAGGATTTGAAAATGTAAAAGTTATTTTGAAAAATATGTAGATATGTTGTAAGATGAGAAAATTATTTAGTAAAGTGAATTTTTGTGAAAAAGTGATATAAAAAATAATGTGAGATTGTTATTTTATCAGATTAAATAATTTTATCATGATAAATAAAAATATTTATAACAAATATTAAAACAAGTTGAAATACAATTTTACCATTAACTTTACCGCATTGAAGTCGAAAATAAACGCCCCTAAGATAAATTGAACTGCAGTTAATAAAACCCATTAAACTGTGACACACAAGTGGCCCAGTAAAGTTCACCAAAAGTATTTGTTGGCACTGGAGAAGGGAAGTACACGAGTATTCAAACTCTCCTATTATATATGTATTATAATAAGTAAAAGAAATGGTGAGTTATAGTTTTAGCCCTCAAATATTATCAACTTACATTATAAACCCTAAACTTCTTAAAAGTTATGATTCTCTCTCAAAACTATTTAAAAGTTTTATTTTAAATATTCTGTTTAGAAGTACTATTTATTTTTCCATTATTGGATCTACTATCATTTTAGAGCTGTCTAAAAACATGTTGTGTAGCTCATTCACTTGCTCCTTAATTTTGTCTCACATTTGTTATTATTCCAGTTGTCACTAATATCATCTCTAAATTGTCGATTTTCATAACAATTGTAGAGAAGAGGAAGATGACGTGTCATGTGCTAAATGTTATGAAAGATAGCATGAGATAAAAGTAAGGGCACGTGAAATGGATCACACGATGATGTTATGGCTGACTTAAATATTATCGTTTTATTGGTAAAGTAAATTAATGTGGTGTTTAGTTAGTGATAATAGAAGGTGAAGTTGAAATGGGAATGCCCATTTTCTGGGTTAATTTTTTTCTCTCACCATTAACCAACACTATACTTTAATCTCTTTTTTATCTATCTAATAATTTCATGAAACATCAATATTATTATGAGTCTATTTGTTAATTCTTGTAAAGGACGATGATGTAGTTGATATGGCTTATATAATTGCAAATCATTTTTTAATTTTTACTTGATGATATTAGAATTTTTAGGTTGTTTGTATTATTACAAAAGGATTACATTTTAATAATCTAGGTTTAACATTAACTTCATTTCACATTTCGTATATATATATATATATAAGACAACTGTTTTGTTATTTTATATTATTAAGCATATTGAAAATGAAATTAGCAAAATATTTAGTCAATTATCTTTAATGAGAGAATTTTATATTTCATTCTAAATGTCAACCGACTAAATATTGAAAAGAATTTCATTAATAAGTCTCGCATCCATTCCGATGTTTAAACCAAATTACTAGAATTGTTTCTCATTTGATTCGGATTCATTTGCATCCTCATTTTAATTCCAATTCTAATTTCATTAAGCGAATCAAACGTTATATTATGTAACCTTGTGTCTAAGGTGCAAGCGTAGCTGAAGGGATATAAGTGTTTTTGATCTTTATAAATATATATAAAAATAAAAACGAAAAAATAAAGAATGATTAAAATTACTCACAATTATTAAGAATAGACAGGCTGACGTGGGTATCTTAAATTTATTGAGAAGAGTCACTGTCAAACAAAAACAATGAACGGCCCAGATTGGGTCCTCGGTTGCTGGCTTTTCTTATATCTTCATCACCTCTACTTCTCCTTCACTTCTCCCTCCATAGTCCATTCTCTCTCTCCACCTTTCTCTCTCTCTCTCTAAAAGTAAGCTGAGCCTGAGGTTGAAGAAGAAGAAAACAGTAGATTTTACATTTAATATATATAAAGAGAAGAAGAAGATGTTGTTGGGAAAGAGACCACGCCCTCCAATGAAGAGGACAACAAGCATGACAGAGATCACCTTTGATCTTGGCACAAACGGAGCTGAATTACTTCAACCGTCTGATCCTCATAAACAAGGTGTCGACGGATTAGATCAACGGTTCCTAGCCATGGTCTCACCTAGAAACCATAAAAGAAATTCATCTGATTTCCTTGACACTGCTCCCTTCTTAAAATCTTGCTCTCTCTGTAAGCGCCGCCTCATTCCTGGCCGAGATATTTACATGTACAGGTAAAAAAAATTCATTTAATTTTTTTAGAATTTATTTATTTTAGTCATTTTATGTATTTCAAAAATTAATTTAATTAATTTGAATTAATTGGATGTGGGTTTTGATTGGATAGGGGGGATACTGCGTTCTGTAGCCTAGAGTGTAGGCAACATCAAATGAATCAAGATGAGAGGAAGGACAAGTGTTCAGTAGCATCAAAGAAAGAATCAACTGCAGCTTCAGCATCTGGTGCTGGTCAAGTTTCCACCAATGGCGAAACTGTTGCTGCCTCCTAGTCAACTAGTCTTTTTTTTTTGTCTATTATCTAATCTATGTCTTGAAATTAAAGACTTTTTTTTGGAGGGTGTGGAATTGGAGTGGGGTTAATATTGTCTTTATAAGCAAATTATTTTGAAGGTGGTGTTGTGAAATTATCCAATTCCAAAAGATATATACATATTAAAGAGCCCTCAAGCATGTAGTTCTTGCTTGTTTTTTCATCTTGCCTTTTCTTTTGTAGGAGATTTTACTCTCACACACCTGCTTGTTTGGTAGTGTTTTGTGTCTTTTGAATGAGTTTCTTATAATTTGATGGATGATTTATATGAATGAACCAATTACGTTCAACTAGAATACTTATTCTGAGATTATTAAAAGTTAAAAGTTTGTTCGTTGAATAGATTTTTATATGATAATCATCGTAACTTTAAGTTTGTCAATTTCTGAGTCGAGTTTTATGAGTAATATGTCAATCTTTTATTATTTAATATTTTAAAATTTTATAACAGTTGATTGATCAAATGATATGTCAAATAACTTAATATCTAATTAATTAAGTTGGCGGCCTCTCAATACCCTACAAATGAAAAAAAATATTACACTCTTGGAATATGAACTGAAAAGAAAGAGAAAATAATTTACGTGGAATTATTTTTTAACTAAAAATTAGGGGGAAACAAATACCATTTGTTAATAAAAAAAGAAACTAAATAATGCAAGAAGATTCTTGTTGTTAATTTCGATTAGTGCAATAATTAGAGGTTAAGAGGGCGGGAGAGGAAGGAATCTGAGGCCTACTGCCTAGTCATCTTTGCATGGTATGGGTCCCATCTAGCATATTAACCAAAAGAAATAAAAATAAAAACGTGGGTCCCAAATGGGGAAAGAGATTCATTTGGAAGTTAGCCATCTTTTTAACAGATACCGGCTGGGTTCCATTTTCAATAATAAACTGTCCCCAATTTATTCATTAGCTGTGCCCACCAATGGGCTCCACCTGATTTAGCAACGAGTTCATCTAGAACCAATCATTAACGCAGCTCGTTAATGTATGGTGAAACATATCGTTTCTTATTCACGGGATCTTATTTAGATTAACATGAGGGTGATTTATTCAATCAATGTAGTTTGTTTTAATAAACGGATGATCTAAATGTATTTTTGTTATAAAAAACATTGTTCCATCTTTATTGTAAATCATAAACAATTAAATTCAAACTGTTAAAAAAAGAATGCACGATATAAATTTAATTAACAGATTCTGTTCATACATTGAATCTCTAACATACTTGAATTCGTTTCTATTATATAATTCGTAGTACAATGAACTCTACCTTATAATTTCAGTCTTTCAAGTATGAGCGTATTCAATATGAATGTATGACATAATAAACTATGTTGATCTATTTCGTTCTTGTATGGCATAACAAAGTAATTGGATTATATTATGATTTATATGATATTATACATGTAATCTATATACTAATCTTAACAAGATTTACTTTTAAACTAATCGAATAATTGATCAACTATGTGATTTAAAAGGCATCTATCTTCACTTTTTGATGTTGTAGGACGAGTAAGGTTTTATGTTCCTCATATTTGCAAATTGCATATGTTCTATTCTTATTGTACATCATTGATTTGTCCTAACGAATCGACCAGTCCCTATCAAATGGAGGAAAGGAAACGTTCTCTTTGTTAATAAAGTAAATAAAATCACGGGAGATTTACCTAAAGCAATTAATGGATCTTTGACTTATAGGAAAAGTAATTAGATGAAGAAATTAATAGGAGGAAATCCTTAGGCTTCCAACGATTAATTCAACCTAATATATTGTTTATTGCTGCAAATTATCTTTGGTCAATAATTTAATATTTTTGGTAACTTCTTCTTTTTTTAGAAAGATATTTGTTATTTATCCTTTTTTAAAGATATTATATGTCGTGGAGAGGGAGTTTATGATTTTTACTCGGATTTAGTTCTATCTGAGTGTGCTAATGAAATCTAAGTTTGAATTTTGTTAGATAAAAAATATGGTTATATTTTAATACTTCAATAAAGAAAAGAAAATTAGCGAATTAAGGGAATAAATGACTTAAAATAAAGTGGAAATGGAAATACTTTTATATTAAACTTTCAAGGTTAAAACTTAGTACAAGAAGTCTTGAGATAACCCCAAATGCATGAATGGTAAAACAAAGATATAATAGACTCGAAAGAATCTTAAGTACAAAAATGGTGAATTATCATTAGTGAGAAGTTCACTGCTCTTATGATTTCATTGCTCTGCGTACAACAACTGTGCCTAAGTTACACTCACACTCGTAAGATAGAGAATTGCAGTGTGTAGTTTCTTATTTTTGTGAAGTGTGTGTGCTTGGGTACATCCTCTTCTTCTCTGCCTGCTTCTATTTATAGGCACTTCAACATGCATGCACAAATTGCTAGCCATGTTTTCATTAACTAAAAGAAACCCGTGTCCAACGTTCTTTTCTTGTGAAGAACAATTTCTTCCACAATCAGAGATGCCCATGTTCTCCTTCCTAATTGCTTTTGTTAATGAGCTGTCACCTGACTGAGTTTTGGGCGGATACTGGATAGAGTTTTTGAGCTTAAGATGTTTGATTATTAGATTTTGACTTTAGAATTAATCAATGACACGTGTGATAATCTCGTATAACAAATAGATCAATGTCATTTAATACTCTAGTGTTCAGAAATGTTATGACATGTTAGAGTTTATTTTGTTTACTCTTATTTAGTAAAACATAGATTATAATTTGAAAGAAAGAGTTACAATTAATGGAAGTCAATCCATTAATTAAAAATATAGGAGGATGAGCTTTAATCATTGGACCAACGTCCATTTTCATAATTATTATTTTGTTCATAAGAAATAATTCATAAACTTGGTGGTATATGAGTTATAAATTACATGATAAAATGGATATGTACCAAAAAAATAAACTTTTAACTACGAAGTGTATGAATAGTTATATGTCATAGCTACGTAGCATTCAAATATTTACGGTATTATGATATTATGGGAAATAAAATTTCAAAATAACCAAAAGCAGGTGTATTAAGTAGTTTGTATTATTTCCTTATAAAAATGATGATCATTCAACTCCACTGAATGAATCACAGTTCTCTCATGCTTTGACAAAAGACTGAGCTAAGATCTTAATGGACTAAACTAGTTATAGAGAGAAATAAAAAAATAATTTTTTCTTAATATTTTAAAATCGATATAAATCGTATCGTTGAGATTTGAATCAACAGTTAAAGATAAGATCAATGTCCTTTCCTTTTGATCTTCGAGAGGAGAGTATCCAAATTCCAATTAGACAAGTGGGTGAACAGAATTGTGGGGGATTGCTAAAATCTGTCTGTCTAAAAGAATTAATTGTCCTGTTTATGACATGTTGCGCGTGCAATCTTGTATGTTTCGCCTCTCTATACGTGTAATTGCGTGCCATATGTCCACTGTGGTAGATCTGAAAATTACTAAAAACACTGGCACTTATTGATGGTTCTGTCTCCCCAATCTTATCGACCATATAATTCAATAATATCAAATTTTATAAAAATAGATAATTGACACAGTAATTAAAATTTTGACAAAAAAACATCTCTATAAATTATATCAATATGACATTGACATGATTAAGTAATAATCCAAAAAGCTTAATTGTTTTGTATTTTCTTTGTTTTTATAACATCATTTTGTATTTTCTTTATTTTTTGTTATGAGGTACACTATATTTTTGGTAGACCAATAGTAATTGTACTGCTCCATAAGGTTAGTCCTCTAACGCACCATAATGCTACTTAATATTACTCAATCCTTTATAATAAAGAGATAATTTATAGCGAGTTTTGAACATATTTTATTATACATTAACATGAGTTTTTGTCACTTGATCAAACAATGAGTACAGATATTTTGGATGACAAAAACATATGCAACTTTCTCTACCGAAGATCAAGGAACTATGTATTTTTTAATTGACAAAAACATATGTATTTCTTAAAGTACAAAATTGTATTTAAAAAATTCAGTTTCACAAAAATAAACTTGAAAACTACATAAAGAAAAACTTCTACTTTAATAATAATCACTTCCATCATATGGCGTTCATTATCTTATATTCCGAACCAATAAAATTTAACCTAGTTGTGCAAGTGGGCATGTGTTTACATCAAGAACTAATTAAATTAACATTAACACGCTTTAATTATTGTGTTTGATAATTGTTGCTTTCAATATGAAAATTAAGAGAAAAAAAAGTAAAAATATCAGGTGTGTATCGTGTTGCTGATTAGGAGAGATTCTTCATATTGTTAAATGGGGTCAGCACCAACGAATCCCTTACCTTGATTCTGTTTCTTCATCTCTCCCTTCTTTGTGAGTGTCATTAGCTTGATTACCACTCGTTAAATCAATTATTCCTAAAAATAAATTATTAGGGTTATTGCAACTCAGAAAAGTACATTACTCTTCGAGTACTAAAATATCAGTACTCGTCTTACTTATATGTCGTAATATATATTAAAGTATAATACGTTATTTATAATTTTGAGAAAAGATAATGAGACAACTCTTGAGATTTTATAAAGATACACACAATACATCGAATGATACGGAAAAATGGATGTGTTTTTAGTACTTCATAAGTAAAAAAATATAAGTTGGGTTAACGTAATTGATTAAACTCTTACGCACATTCTTTAGAGATCGTGTGTTTAACTCATTTTCAATTCATTATAAGGGCAGATTACAGTACAACCTATGTACTATATACATAGACAGTTTTTATGTACATGTGTACATAAAATCTGTACATTTGTACCTAATATGTACATAGTTTGCATACACATGTACATAAAAACAGCTCATATATAATACATGAGCCGTACTGTATAATTAGTTATTCCACCAATTTGTGCATTAGTGTTTTGTCACTTGTCTGTACATCAATAAAAGGGAACGACATTAATATTTAATGATGTTTTAGTATTGCTTTTTATTTTATTTTTGTTATTTTCGGAATGAGGTTAACGGAGATTGTCTACCCTAAAACAATAGTTACTTATATAATTATATCTAAGATGTTATTTCGAGAAATTTGCAGCTTAGCTTATGCTTGAAATATGGAACCGATGAACAACCAAATTAATCAATTACTTAAAAACTATGTTCGAAAAATAGGAAGAAACGAATGAGAATAAAAATAAGTGGAATTGTTGAATGAAGTTATTATCTATAACATATATAAAAGCGTCAAACTTAGAGAAACATTTTTACATAATAATGTGATATTTTAAATTATCTTATTTACCCAAAAATTAATATGATAGATTTCACATGTTTTCAATCAAAATTAATTAAGATTCATTATTATAAAAATGAAAAATATTTTTCTATATGTTTATATAATTGTTCATGTTTTATTACATGGACACATAACAATAAATAAATCATCCCTAATGCTCCTTTCGCTCTCCTCCTCTTTAAAATCTCTACAATTCCACTTATTACATTTTACATTTTAACTTATTCTACTCTGCTCTTGAATTGGACTTAATTATTTTTTTACTTCAAATCCATAAATTGGAATATACTTTCTCATTTTAATGAGTTATGTCTTACTAATTGAGAAAGCCTAGATTCATCCCTAAAAACAAATTTAATTTACTATAATAAATTTCACCTATTAAGAAAATTTAGATTCATCATTGAAATCATACTCAGAGAAAATGAAAATATTTTGTTCTTAGAACACTTAATTGACTTCTTAAAAAAATATATTTACTTGTGTTGAAAACTCTTGAACGCTTTACATAACCACGTGCAATGTACATGATGATAAAAATTAGTTATTATAATAGAACAGACTCATATCTTCTCTACAAATTGTATTCCAAAAACTATAAATAATGAAACTACAATCTTCAACTTTTTCATTTCATTTCCATATTAGTTTTTAAGATTAATCATTCGTCATTGGTTGAGATTGATTTCAATAATATAATTTGTGTCTTAATTATTCTGGTCTCTCTATCAAGTTGTTAGGAGCCCCTGATGGCAACAGTAGGAATTCAATTGGCAACGGATAGTTAAAATTTAAAGCTTTCAAGGATGAGATCTTGCTAAGAAAGTTTGTAGAATAGAGTCGGGTGATGCATCATCATCAAATTATTCCCTGAATGTTGAGACCAAGGGTAGAGGCAATGAAATGAATTTTAGCCATGGCAATGGTAGGTCAAAGTTGAGGAACAAAAGAAGTAAATCCATATCTAGAAGGAAGATAAAGCATCGTAAGTATGGGTAGCCTGATCATGTAAGAAGGACTGCATAACACTGTAAGAGGATAATAGAAACACCAATACAATGACTATAAAGATTGATGCTTTACATTTTTCTATTGATAATCTTATTGAATGTTGGATTTTAGATTATAGAGCTTCTTTTAATGCCACTGTAATGAAATTATGGAGAATTATATTGCTGGTAATTACAAAAAGGCTTACCTTATAGATATAGAACCTTTAGATATTATTGGTATGGGTAACATTCGTTTGAAGATGTGAAACGAGTCCGTATGGAAAAATCCATTAAGTGAGAGTGTACCAAAATTGATAAGAATCTGATTTTAGGTTGGACAACTTGATTATGTAGTACATAATATGACTTTTATTAGTGGTGCATGGAAGGTCATCACGGGATCTATAGTTGTCACTAGAGGAAATAAAACAAGAAAAATTTAAATGACTTTCAGTTGCAAGGATACATTGTAGTTGATGATACTAGTCGTAATTCAAGTATATGGCATTATAAATTTTGGCATATGAGCGAGAAGGGAATGAAAATTATTTTTTCAGAGGGATGAAGCTACCATAGTCAATATCTGTTGAGCATAACTTGTGTGCAGCATGTATTTTTACAAAAAAAATAAAAGAGAGTTTTTTCAAAGTAAAGAGAGAACTAAAACAGTGAAATTATAATTGGTTCATACTTGAGAGGTTAAATGAACTTTGTGACATTAATTGACAACTCGAGCAGAAAGGTATGAGTTTTATTTTATTAAATATAAAAATATGATTTTTTTAACAGTGAAAAGGTAATGAGTCATGGTTGAATACGAGACTAATTGTAAGGTCAAAAGCTTACTATATAATTGTAGAGATGAATATATTGATGATGGGTTCAAGCTATATTGTGCTAATAACGATATCAAGATGGCGAAACCCATTATAGGGACACCTCAACGGAATGGTGTCTTGAAAATGATGGATAGGATCCTAACTAAGTGTGCTAGGAGTATAATATTATAGTTAACACTTAGAGGTATCTAATCAACATGAGACCTTTAGCATCATTGGATTGCAAAATAACTTAGGAGTCCTAGAGTAGTATGGTCATGTCAATTCTGCTAAAATTTTTTTTTATCAAAATAATTAGATGCTTTTCGTATGGTCATGTCAATTCTGCTGATAGGACTGAACTTGATCCTAAATCTAGAAAATGTTATTACATGGGTTATGGTGATATCGATTTCGTTATCGTTAATGGTATGACCAAAATTGAGAGATTCTCAACGACCAAGGATATTATCTTCAATCTACAAGTGATGTACAAAGATAGATTGGGCACATAATTTTTTATTTGCATGTCTTAAAGCTAAGAAGAGAGGTTGTTCAATTGTAATGTTCTTTAATGATTGAGTTGAATAATAGTAACAAGTTGGAAGATCAAGTGGATGTAGCTTCACAAGTGAATCCACATATCCCCTTGTTTGAATCCATAAGATCTTCTAGAAAGATTATAGTATCACTGAGGTACTCCTTTTCCTTAATATTGCGTTTTTGTTGACTGACCAATATGAATAAGAAAACTATGAGAAATTGATGTAGATAGATGAATCAAGTAAGTGAGACCTAATCATGAGGGGCTATGCTTTGTGGTGTATGGAGTAACTTGATGGTAGATTAGTTTCAAAGTGAGAGATTGTTAGAGTGTGGAGCCAAAACATATATTAAATACTCATGCATTTTTTTGGGTATTGAGTATTTGTATTAGGTTTTTCTACTATCCTTATTATATAAAGGAAATAAGACAATTTGTTTTAGGTGTTGCGTGAAACCTATGTATGTATGAGGCTTGTGAAATTATTTGGTATTCTCATGTCTTGATTATAGTGAAAACCTACAACGACAAAGTGGGCGTAGCTCTCACATTGAGGGTGAACCACTATTAATCTGTGTTATTTGCTGCGTATTATTTTATTACTATCATCAGTAAATAGATTAGGACATTTAACTGTGGAGAATTTTTCTGTTAGCTCTAATGACTCATGCATATGAAATATCTTTTTAATTACTTAACTCATTTCCAATCAAATGTAACATGTAACTAAAACCTAGGGTAATGTATACTTTTGACCCTCAAACTATCTCATTTTACACCTTAAGTAGCCTCCAATCCCAGTCCTAACTTGTTATTCTTTGTTGCAGTAGTTGCAGGAAAGAAGATGGTCATATATTTTGGGACACATGTAATGATAGAGAAGATGAAGTAAAGGTAAAGACACGTGAAATTAAAGGTTTACACAATAACATTTAGGTATCTCTTAGATGACCATATTTTAAGCATTATATTGGTATTGTAAATTACTTTAAAGCATCTCTGTCACCTTTCTCATTTTAATGAGTTATGTCTTACCAATTAAAAAAGCCTAGATTCATCCCTAAAATTTAACTTAATTCACTATGATAAATTTCACCTATTAAGAAAATTTAGATTCAACATTGAAATCATACTCAGAGAAAATGAAAACATTTTGTTCTTAGAACATTTAACTGACTTATTTAAAAAATGTATTTACTTGTGTTGAAAACTCTTGAACGGAAACGTACATGATGAAAAAATTAGTTATTATAATAGAATAGACTCATATCTTCTCTATGAATTGTATTCTAAAAACTATAAATAATGAAACTACAATCTTCAACTTTTTCATTTCATTTCCATATGAATTTTTAAGATTAATCATTTGTCATTGGTTGAGATTGATTTCAATAATAAAATTTGTGTCTTAATTATTCTGGTCTCTCTATCAAGTAGTTAGGAGCCCCTGATGGAAACAGTTAGTAATTCAATTGGCAACAAAAAGTTAAAATTTAAAGCTTTCAAGGATGAGACCTTGCTAAGAAAGTTTTCATAATAGAGTCGCGTGATGCATCGTCATCAAATTCTTCCCTGAATGTTGAGACCAAGGGTAGAGGCAATGAAAGGAATTTTAGCCATGGCAATGGTAGGTCAAAGTTGAGCAACGGAAGAGGTAAATCCATATCTAGAAGGAAGGTAAAGAATTGGAAATATTGGTAGCCTGATCATGTAAAGAAGGATTACATAGCACTGTAAGAGGATAATAGAAACACCAATACAATGACTATAAAGATTGATGTTTTACGTTTTTCTATTGATAATCTTAGTGAATGTTGGATTTTAGATTCCAGAGCTTCTTTTAGTGCCAGTGTAATGAAATTATAGAGAATTATATTGCTAGTAATTATGAAAAGGCTTACCTTGCAGATATAGGACCTTTAGATATTATTGGTATGGGTGACATTCATTTGAAGATGTCAAACGAGTCCGTATAAAAAACTCTATTAAGGGAAAGATGTACCAAAATTGATAGGAATCTGATTTTAGGTTAGACAGCTTGATTATGTAGTACATAATATGTCTTTTATTAGTGGTGCATGAAAGGTCATCAAGGGATCTATAGTTTTCGCTCGAGGAAATAAAACATGAAAACTTTAAATGACTTTTGGTTGCAATGATACATTGCAGTTGATTATGCTAGTTGTAACTCAAGTCTTTGGCATTATAGATTTTGGCATATGAGCGAGAAGGGAATGGAAATTATTTTTTCAAAGGGATGAAGCTACCAGAGTTGAAATCTAGTGTAACTTATGTGAAGCATGTATTTTTAAAAAAATATAAAAGTGAGTTTTTTCAAAGCTAATAGAGAACTAAAACAGTGAAATTATAATTGGTTCATACTGATGTGTGGGGGCCTACTCATGTTGCATCCCTGAGAGGTTAAAGGAACTTTGTGATATTAATTGACAACTCGAGCAGAAAGGTATGAGTTTTATTTTATTAAAAATAAAAATATTTTTTTTTAAACAGTGAAAAATGTAGAGAGCCATGGTTGAATACGAGACTAATTGTAAGGTCAAAAGCTTATTATATAATTGTGGAGATGAATGCATTGATGATGGGCGTAAGCGATATTGTGCTAATAACGATATTAAGATGGTGAAACCCACTATAGGGACACCTCAACAGAATGGTGTCTTGGAAATGATGGATAGGTCCTAACTAAGCGTGCTAGGAGTATAATATTATAGGATGAGCTGATATAGTTAACACTTAGACGTATCTAATCAACAAGAGACCTTTAACATCGTTGGATTGGAAAATAACATGATTCTGCTGATAAAACTAAACTTGATCCTAAATCTAGGAAATGTCATTACATGGGTTATGGTGATATCGATTTAATTATCGTTAATGGGATGACCGAAATTGAAAGATTATCAAGAGCAATGATATTATCTTCAATCTACAAGTGATGTACAAGGATATGTTGGGCATTTAATTTTGAAATGCATGTCTTAAAGTTAAGAAGCTAAGAGGTTGTTCAATTGTAATATTTTCTAATGATTGAGTTGAATAATAGTAACAAGCTGGAAGATCAAGAGAACGCAGCTTCATAGGTGAATCCACACATCCCTTGTTTGAATCCATAAGATCTTCTAGAACGATTAGAGTATCACTGAGGTACTCATTTTTCTTATTAGTGCGTTTTGTTGACTGACCAATGAGAACAAGAAAGCTTTGAGAAATTGATGTAGATAGATGAATCAAGTAAGTGGGACCTAATCATGAGGGGCTATGCTTTGAGGTGTGTGGAGTAACTTGATAGTGGATTAGTCTCAAAGTGAGAGATTGTTAGAGTGTGGAGCCAAAACATGTATTAAATACTCATGGATTTTTTTGGGTATTGAGTATCTGTATTAGGTTTTTCTACTATCCTTACTATATAAAGAAAATAAGAGAGTTTGTTTTTGGTGTTGTGTGAAACCTATGGATGTGTGAGCCTTGTGAAATTATCTGGTATCCTCTTGTTTTGATTATAGTGAAAACCTACAACGACAAAGTAGACGTAGCTCTCACATTGAGGGTGAAACACTATTAATCTGTGTGTTATTTGCTGTGTATTTATTTTATTACTATCATCAGTAAATAGATTAGGGCGTTTAACTGTGGAGAATTTTTCTGTTAGTTCTAATGACTCATGCATATGAAATATCTCTTAAATCACTTAACTCTTTTCCAATCAAATGCAACATGTAATTAAAACCCTAGGGTGATCTATACTTTTGACCCTCAAACTACCTCATTTTACATCTTAAGTGGCCTCCAATCCCAGTCCTAACTTATTATTCTTTGTTGCAGTTGTAGAAAAGAAGATGATTTTTCATATATTTTGGGACACATGTAATGATAGGGATGATGAAGTAAGGGCAAGGGCACGTGAAATTAACGGTTTACAAAATAACATCTAGGTATCTCTCAGATGATCATATTTTGAGTATTATAACGGTAAAGTAAATGACTTTAACCATAAGGTTTAGAATCAACTTTTTAGATAGTTTATAGTTATGGTGGGAATTACTTCAAATATATATAAATTCCCCTTAGCTCAACATGTTTAAGTTCTTAGAATAAGTGATCATTACTGGCAATTTTAATGGTTTAGGAAGCAAATTAAAAGTTTGAAAGTGCAGCTAATGTAAATTTGTAGGTGAAAAATATATTTAACCCTAAATCCTGTTATCAATAAACTACAAGCAAGCTAGCCCAGGTGCTCTGATAAAGTATCAGTATTTAAGTCCTCCTATGTAGGGTTAAAGGGCCAGTTAAAAAGTGTTAATTGGAATAAGAAAAAACTAGAGAATCATGTGAAAGCAGATAAAAAAATAAAGTAATTCATCCGGGCAATTTTAAGATATGATGAAATATTATTTAGGGTGTAACCATGAAATTCCTCTCTTTTTTTAAAACTAATTTTGCAAAACGACAAAGTTTCATGTTCCCCACTGACTTGGGCATGATCATAACGTCATAAACCTGTGGGTCCAATCAATTGGGACACGGTTTAGACTCAGCACCAATCCCACAAAGTAAGGTCACATGTGCTACTCTTCTCTTTTTTTCTTTTTTGTCACATATTCTATACTTTACGCTGTTATAAATATAGTATCAAGTAAGTAGCTAGAATTCTTGTCCACACAAAAAAAAAATGTACCAACCAGAACACAGAGTAGATGATTTTTCGTCATCTATTTACTCAGTTATTATAATTTCGGATGTATTTGTCGCATAAGGAAAATTATATATCAGTTTGATAAGGGTATTACCTTAGTTGGTTTAATTAAGTAGCTTAACCATGCAGTTCATGCACTAATCTTATACTTTATAGTCTGTTAATTAATCAATTAGACTATTGTTAGTCGAGCTTGTTATGACAGTTAATGTTGTTTCAATTACGTCTTATGTATATATATGTGAATATAACCTTAGAACTAATTCATAGGAATTTCATTTTCTTCAATCTCTCAAGCTCATTTCTTCATGCTTCTCTCCTCTGTTTACCTCTGTTTTCAGTAACTCAATTTGGTATCAGAGTTATGACAGTCAAATCAAGTGTGAGCACTAAGAGACTGTTTGATACGAGTTAAATAAGAATGTTGAAAAAGTAAAATTACTGAGTAAGATTGAGTGATAAAGTTAAATGACAAGTTTTTAAGATTATCATGTTTTGTAACACATGATAAAGTGAAAAAGTAAATGAAAAAATATGATTAATTTGTTTGGTATATAGGAAAGTTGGGTAAAATTGTTAGGAAAGTTTTATAAAGTTATTGAAAAATCTATATGAATTATATGAGAGTAATAAATTTATGAAAAAATTACATGTATGGTCACTATAGTTTGGACCAAGTTTCAAATTCATCACTATAGTTTCATTTTTCTCGATTACATCATCAAAGTTTGTAAGATGTTTCAATCTCATCACTTCATCCACATTCTGTTAACAACATAACTGTTTGCTGACGTGGTAGACATTTTTTTACACGTATGCGCCACATCAGCAAAGTTGTGGTACAATATAATTTTTATTTTATTCAATTTTCTTCCTTAAAATTTTATTATTTTAAAAAAGAACCCCATAAGGTAACAAGATGTATTTTTCACTCCTCCTCATTCTTCAATTTTTTCATTTCTCCTTCTCTCCTGCTTAATCATCTCCTACAAGGTAATAAGATATATTTTTTACTTTCCTTTCTTCTTCTTCTTAATCATTTTATGTTTTTCTTTATTATTCTTAATTTGGGTTTGATATATTTTTTAATTTTTAAAATTTTCTGAAAAATAACTGTTTAGTTTTTATTTAGGATAATATAACTAGTGACAAAAAATACTACTGTTATATGCTTACAATTGCTAAAAGTTTTATATCATCAAAGTACCATAAACTATGATAAATCCTGTCTATTTTTTAATGATAAAATCTGTCTACTTTCTATCAATAAAGGTAAAATCTGTCCCTCTCATATCCAACCTATAAACACATCAAACGCAAAATATTTATCCATGATCAAAATATATATCATATCCATAACAAAAGATGCATATCCATAACCAAAATGCATATGTCATGATCCATAATCAAAATACATATACATAACCAAAATACATATCCTTAACCAAAATACATATCCTTAACCAAAATACATATATCATTATCCATAATCGAAATACATATCCATAACCAAAATACACGTTCATAACCAAAATAACATTGAAGGTTTTTCACCTTCCACAACACCTCCTCCACCCCTCCGAAGACTAATCTCATGTATCAAAGTACCTCTCCAACTTCTCCTAAGACCTATCCCACGTATCAGAGCATCTCTGCCACCTCTCACATGTCCTCTCTACCATCTATCTAAGCGCCTCTACCACCTTTCACAACACCTCTACCACTTATTTTATCATCTCTACCACTTATTTTATCATCTCTACCACCTATTCTAGCACCTGCAACATATATCCCAGCATTCGTAGCACCTCCACAACCACCTCTATCACATCTCATAACATCTCTACCACCTCTTCTAGTATTAGTAGGTAGCTGCAACGTCATTAACAATTAATATGTTAAGAATAATTAATTAAAAATTTAAATGAAACAATTAATATAATAAAATAATTAATTAACAATTGAAAAGAAGCGAGTTACCCACAATCTCATAAATTCGTAAGTAGATGCTTGCTGATTTTGACTACTTGAGGCACATTTAGGGGCAACAAGTGCACCCTTACATGTTCACTTATTATTTCCCATTTGTTTGCACTTACTACATTTTAATGTAGAGTTGTGTCTGCCCCATGTTTTTGGAGTAGAGGTAGATTCTTCATTGGACTTTTCCCTTTATTTTTTAGGCCTACCAGGTTGCCTTCTAAGAATCGGAGGTAAATATTGGTCTAGTTCAGTCATTCCACAGATCTTGGGCCATAACTTAGGTCCATTACAAGATTGGATTAAATGCTGATACGTCTTCAAAACTGTTTCGGTGTGGTAATATTGGTGAACACAATCATTTAGGGACTTTGCCATAAAATATATGCATTGGATAGAATGCATACAAGGAATACTAGACAAATCCCACTTCTTACAACTACAACTATGCAATTCTAGATCAACCACATATTGGTCAAACCCAGAACGAACTTCAAATTTTGTCTCACCCGACCAATTATAGACATAAGTCTTGGAAGCTTCAATGGATTTTTGTAATTTCTTCTTTATTTTTGGGCATATTATACCATCAACCTTTATGTACTCATCCCTCTTTTTCTAAATTCTACACATTATAGATCTCCTGATATTCTCCATCATGGTGATAATGGGTTTGTCTCTTGCCTCCAAGATCAAGGCATTGAAGCACTCATATACATTGTTCAATAACATATCACACTTTGGTCTTGTATTGAAGGCATGCGTAGCCCAATATTTTTTGTCCACCTTATTCAGTCAATTGTAAGCAATTTCATCAATGTTGTCTTTACCAATATTACCATACTGAAACATGGTAAAGTATACTTTTACACCCTAAGTGGCCTCCAATCCCAGTCCTAACTTGTTATTCTTTGTTGCAGTTGCAGGAAAGAAGATGGTGATGTATTTTGGGCCACATGAAACGATAGGGAAGATGAACCAAGGGTACGGGCTCATGAAATTAACGGTTTACACAATAACATTTAGGTTGTTCTTAGATGACCGTATTTTGAGCATTATAATGGTAAAGTAAATGACTTTAACAATAAGGTTTAGAATCAACCTTTTAGATAGTTTATATTTATGTTAGGAATTACTTCAAATATATAAATTCACTTTAACTCAAATGTTTAAGTTCTTAGAATAAGTGATCATTACTGGAAATTTTAATAGTTTAGGAAGCAAATTCAAAGTTTGAAAGTGCTGTTAATGTAAATTTGTAGGTGAAAGATATATTAAACCCTAAACTCTGTTATCAATAAACTTTTAGGAGCAAGCTAGCCAAGGTGGTCTGATAAAGTATAACTGTATGAGACCTCCTATATAGGGTTAAAGAGCCAGTTAAAAACTGAATTGGAATGCGAAAAACTAGAGAATCATGTGAAAGTAGAAAAAAAAAAGTAATTCATTCGGGCAATTTTAAGAAATGATGAAATATTATTTAGGGTGTAACTATGCAATTCCTCTCTTTTTTTAACTAATCTTGTAAAACGACAAAGTTTCATGTTCCCCACTGACTTGGGCATGCTCATAACGTCATAAGCCTATGGGTCCTACCAATTGGGACAAGGTTTAGAGCACCAACCCCACAAAGTAAGGTCACAGGTGCTACTCTTTCTCTTTTTTATTTTCCGTCACATATTCTACTTTACGCTGTTATAAATATAATATCAAGCAAGTAGCTAGCTAGATTCTTGTCCACACAAAAAAAATATACATCAATAACATTGAGCAAATGATTTTTCGTTAACTATTTACTAAGATATTATTATTTCTAATGTAATTATTGTCATAAGGTAAATTATGTATTAGTTAAAATCTAAAACCTGTTCAATGTACATGTTGAGTTAAATTAACTTTGTCGATCCTTGTTGTAAAAAAATTGAAATTTAGATATGTTTTTATAGCGTTACATTTACAATGGAAATTTATACCTAACTATAAACTTAATGCACTAATCAAGGAGTTTGAAAGTTATTAATAATTAAGTTACAGTTTTTGTATAAAGCGTGAATAATTTTACTTTCACTTTTAAATATTAGTAGTTTATTATAATTTATATTGCCAAGCTAAGACAAAATTGTCACACCCCATCTCAACAATGGTAACAAAACTGTAAAATGCTAGCTATTAATTTCTCGTAGGACATAAACTGAAGATGGAGCCCATTGGACAAATAAAGAAGGAACTATATCTTGCTTTTACACATAAGCATCCGAATCACAAAGGTTATCGTCACGTAAACCACTGGTTTTTTATTCGTAGAGTTGTTGTTTTGTGGTTCCCTACTTGTTTGGATACTCTTCACCCTCACTTGTAACTGTTTGATAGCAACTCTCCTATTAACTCTCGACCTTTCCCATCTCTAGGAGTTCCTTCCCCCGATTCCCCACTTCACAATAATACCAATTTTCACTTCATTTGTCTTATTTTATGTCTAAAATGTAAACCATACCTTGTAAATTTGACTGTTTTCCAATAAGATCTCAAACCTAACATTATTTTAGCTATTTATTCCATGATTTTTAATTAAGTTTCATGTTGTGCGAGGTTTGCTAGGTTTTGCGTCTATACACAAAACGTTATAAAGTTAAACGTGTTTTCTTCTTCAATGTGTTTCTCATCTTTCAATGAGTTTTTAATGTAAATATTGTTTGACTTGTCACATACATTAAATTTTTGTTTTGTTTCATATGTAATCAGCAACCTCTCAATTTTCAATATGATTTCACCCATTAATGACTTTTCCAAGTGTTTTATCTTATTTTAGAATTGAATTACAAGTCATTTAGGTTTCGAGGTCTAAAAACGAGCAGATTTTGTGTAATAAATAGTTGTAATGGCAAAATTTTAAAGTGTAAAGACTAAATTGATTGTAAAAAATTGTGAACACTATAAAGGTAAGCTTGCAAATCAATCAAAATGTATTGTGTATTTGTGTTTTCAGTTTTTCTTGTAAACTTCTCTTCACAGCATTTGGACAAACACGGTCATATATGTATATGTGTAAGTGTGTGAATGTACATAGTACATGGCCATAGTCCAACGGGTAAAGTCCAAAACCCAACCACCTCATTATCATAGTCTATAATTTCAATGCTAAAATAATTACTGGGTAGGCCATGTAGGCGAAATATGACAAATGTGTTACTGTTCGTCAATGTTGCTGGAATGTACTTTAATTAGCTCCATAGATTCAACATGGTCCCAGTCCCCCAACCGTTGGGACCAATATGACAAATGTGGTCCCTCTTTTGCTTACTCCAATAATGATCATATATATAAAATAAAACTTCACTAATGGTCACAGATTTAACCAAATATCAAATTATTTGACCATTTTTACTGCTGAGCACGAAAAATAGGCAAATCATGATGATATCATTATGTATGTTCAAATCTTGAAAATTATAAAGTAGAGTAATAAAAAGAAAAAAGATGGATGAGAAAGACACTTAAAGAGTTTAACGAAGTATTTAACTTCATTCATATCTACTTATTTTGTCTAACTTCATTCATATCGACTTATTTAGTCTATATTGAAATCAAACGGCCAAAATGAACTTTTTCCCAAACTTTTTATTCTCTCTCTTATCCTTTTTGGAGATTCAAACATAGTTTTAAGGTGTGTTTGTGAGTCTTTCCATCTAAAAACATTGTCATTCAATTAAATTACCACTAACTTAGTCAATAATTACTTTATATCTATTTTTGTTTGAAGCACTTATATATATTTTGAATAATATATTGGTTTATGTTTTATAAATATTTTATAAAACACTTTGAATATTTTTTCTTTGATAAGTGCTTTCGAACTATGTAAAGACATGTCGAACTAAAACACTTATAACATAGATGTCAGTTAAAATACTATTTTTTAGTGCAAGAAAATTATGTTAAGTACTCTCAAACTTAGTCTTAATGATTTACGTTATTTTAGTTGTTAATGCAACATCTAAATCACTGTTGTAATTAAATTTTACATGAATACATAAAATTTTTAAAGAAATTAATGCTTTTTCCATTGGTCAAAAGGCTAAACAAGAAGGACAACGTCTAGGACTTTGAGTTAGTGGGATTGATAAATATGTGAAGTAGTGACCATTTACGCTCTTGGTTGTGAATTAGGTACAAAAAATGGTCATGAAATTAGCAAAATAAAGGATTAATTTTCATCCTTTTCTTGGGGTGAGGTAGAGGACAATTGGTTGGTCACAATAATATTAGCTTTGAGGGTCCCATAACATCCCTAAAAAGCAACAATTGAATCTCTATTGTTGCATAGTAAAGCTAATACACCGGCATCACACACTCATCATGATCTTTTCTTTTTATTCCCCTTTTTATTTTTTATATAAACTAATTTACCTCCTATTAAGTTTGATGTGTTATTTTATCACTATTATTCCTTTTCCGTCAAGGGTGAGTGTTTTCCGACAAGTATAAAGCAATTAACTAGAGTTTAATAATAAAACTATAAACTAATGTCAACATAACTACACCATGAGTTAGCAAGATGACATCATAAGTGTACTGAGAAATATAAAGAATACAAATTTATCATATTTGGAAGGTATAATTAATAATCTACATCTTACGTATGTTGTCTGACTCATATACGATGCCTAGCTACCGTGGTATACAAAACATTGCTCACAAAAGGCTATCTACGTCAAGGAAAGGATAACTTTTTGTAAAATGAAACAAAAATTATATTAAACTAAAGTGAAATGAATAAAAGAGAATAAAACATCCTCAAATAGACTGTAAAAGAAGAAGATTAGTTAAAAAATGGATGACCCTCTAATTTGACAGGAAACTAAAAAGTAGCAAGGTCCTAAAGAATTTAGAAGTGTGTGTCCATATCGAAGCCATAAAATAACCCCATCCCACAAAAATTAGCATCTGAAGAAATGTCATTATTATAGAATTCTACTCCTGATGAAATCATCCAGAGAGCATCAAACAAGACATTCTACCAAAGTATAGCTCGCTTCTTGTAAGCTTTATAACAAAACCAATGAAATGATAACAAAGAGTAAACATCTCTAGTTATTGTGTTGGCTAGAAACAAAGTTGGAAAAGAAGGAAACTTACTCTCCAATAAAACTTAAGCAAAGTAAAATAAAATTTTATACTGAATATCTTCTTCAACAACCATGTGAACTTCAATTTCCATCTTGTGGGAACTGATTATCTTCACTTGAAAATTAGTAGGAACTCAAAAATACTACTACTTTAGTTCCCTTTTCTTTCTTTGTTTTCACTTCTCTGTGTACCACTTTGTATAACTTTTGTTACTAACACAACACCTACCTTCATCGAAAAACAAAGAATATCCTTCCCAAATGCACCTATTTATAGTAGAAATATGCAAAGGTGTAGCAGTTACATGTACTATTAGAAGGGACAAAACTAAAATGCTAAATAAAAGGGACATGATAGGAATTATAAGACAATTTGATGTTGCCAATGATTTAACTATATCTTCTGTCTCAAAAAATTTGCATATGAAGACAAATCCAGGAAGTATGAAAGAAAAAAGATAATTATATTGGTGTGCTTTTTAAAAGGAGATGTTGATAGGAGATTTTTTGAAACAATTAGTTCTGTCATACCTCTGATCGCGAGTAACTAATTCACAGATTTCAATGTTTTTCATCCAATCCATCTCAACAAGTTTGTCACTTGTTTCAGCATTGACAAGGTCAGAAGCCATCTCTTTACCATTTCTGCTTACTAGAAAGAAAGTAAGGTGCGATGAACCAAACTAAGATGTATTCATCTTTGGAACAGATAACGAAGTTACAAAGCAGTAATAATGTAAGCTAAAGACACAATAGAGTAACCATAATAACTCATAATGGAAATCAAGATCTGAGTTTCTTCCTTAAATATTTGAATGACATTAGACATACCACACTGGTAGTGACATAGATTTAAAAAACCACCGATATCAGCACTGCCCTTGGAGTTTGAGAAGTATGTACATTTATACATCAGATGAAGATATCATTGGAATACTGAAACTAGTCATACAATGCTGAAGCAAAGTAAGGAACAACACAATGACCATGCAATTCCAAGGTGTCAAAAGATTGATAAACGATCGAATTCAGTTAATTAAAACACTAATTCCATAAAAGCAAGCAAAATCTCTAGGTACTACACTATATGATAACTCGGTTGGTTATGCTGAAAATGAACTCGAATTAAGAATTGAACTAAAAACCAATCAATCTCAGAACTAAAAACTATACAACAGACAAAATCCTCTTTTTTCATTAACGAAAAAAATAATAAACGAAATCTTTCAGATCTCAACTTCAAATACTGGAAGTGGATATACACACTGGACAATCGTACATCAAATCAAAACATTAAGAATTCCAAAAGAAGAAGAAGAAGAAGAAAGAGAGAAAAATAACACAGTCAAAAGAAAGCGAAGTGAAGACGGGGAGAAAAATGACGGCGGAGCGTACCGGTGAAGACGAAGACTAATAAGAAAACAACATCAAGCGATTTAAGGAAAAAGGCAGAGATAACAGGAAACGAGGGCTCACCATCCTAGCGGGATGCAAAGAGGATCCATGCATCTCAAACTTGACTGAACACAGCGAGCCAATGACCCTCGTACATTGCACGCCTAACCAACTTCAAACCCTAACCAATCAGTCGCGACTCAAAAGATAAAAAAGCTCGATCTTAGAGAGAGAGAGAGAGAGAGAGAGAGATGAGAGGAGAGAGAGAGAAGAAAAGAGAAGAGAGAGAAGAGCCTTAGGTTCTCTTACTCGATCGCCTCTCTCTATTCCCAAATCTAAAAAATTGAAAGCTAGAAAGATAAGGAATTATGGTTAGCATATAAGGTGACAATTTTGTAATTATTCAATATTTTCAGTACAATGATAGTGATATTAAGCAATCGTGAAAACTTCAAACAATTTTTAGTCAGTTTAGTTACTAGCGGATCTCTTTCAAATTTAGATACAACTTCAAATTCAAGCTTGAACACATATCTAGTTGTTGATCGACAAGTATCGTGATCTGTATCATAATCAGCATCATCGTATCCAACTATCTTAGACTCATCACCTTTCTTATATAAGACATTGTAGTGAATGGTATCTTTGATGTACCTCAGTTTTGTTGCACTACTCCCATATGACATTTCTTGGGATGTTGTATATATCAACTTGCTATGCCAACTGCATACGAGATGTCTAGTTGAGTCAATGTTAGGTACATCAGACTACCAACTAGTTGTTGATACATTACTTCATCTTGTAAATCCTTACCTTCATGAGCACATAACTTGGCAATGACTTCCAAAGCTGTTGAGATGGATTTGCACTCGACCATTCCAAACATTTGTAACACCTTGGCGTACTTTTATTGGCAAGGAATAAATCTTCCTTAGTTCGATCAACTTCTAATTCAAGGAAGTGTTTTCGTTCTCCAAGCTCCTCATTTGAAAGCAAACTGACTGGTTCTCCTTTGTTTGACAAGTTCCTGATTTACATCACCTGCGATGATAAGATTGTCCACGTTTACCAGAATAACATATATTTTTGCTTCTCTTACCTTGACGAATAAGCTGTAATCTACATGTGCCATGACATTTTCGCCATAAACTAGGAACTTAGAAATCTTTCCATACTATGCTCTTCTGGCTTGCTTCAATTAATAGAGCGTCTTTTTCAGTTTATAAACATAGTCAAGATAAGCTTTATCTTCGAACCCCCTTTGTTGGACCATATATATTTCTCGATCTAGTTCTCCATGCAGAAAGGTGTTCTTCATATCCATTTGCCATTTCTTCAGTCTTGACATGCTACAAGTGCTAGCAGGACTCGTACTGTTGTGATCTTGGCAACTGGGTTAAATGTCTCATCATAATTTAACCTATACTATTGATAGTATCCTTGAGATACTAGTCGAGCCTTATATCTCTCAATTGTTCCATCAGGACGAGTTTTCACCTTATAAATCCATTTGCAGGAGATAGGTTTTACTTCTTTTTGGCTTTGGCATCACCTCTAAAGTTTGATTCTTTTTTAGAGTGTTTATCTCCTCTTTCGTTGCTTCTAGCCACTTAGAGATTTGAGATGCTTCTTCATACATGTATGGTTCTATGAAGATTTCTTCTTCAGCTAATGTGGTGTTTGTATACTTGGGATTCAGTTTCATATTCTTGAGTGATCTTCAAAGTTGTGGACTTACTACTTTTGGTTGGCTATCATTTGTGACGTCTATTTCTCTTCGATGTAATCCTATTTGCCAGGGACTATGTGTTGCCTCATTATTAATATTGTGTTCTTCGCTCTGTTCTTCTTTTGCAAATTGTCTTCAATTTCCTTAAAATCTACTAACTCTTCCTTTTGCAATGACCACCATGACGAAGCTTTATTGTATACCACATTCCTTGACGTATAACACTTTCCACTTGTATGATCACAACATTTCCACCCTTTCCTTTAGGTATCGTATCCAACAAAGATACAATGAATTAAATTTTTATCAAACTTGTTACGTTGATGACTTGGCAAGAACATGTAGCACACATAACCAAAGACTCAAAAGTGACTGACTGTATGTTTACAACCCCATAGTTTCTCAAAGAGTGAAACAAACCATATCTTTGGTTGAGGAAGTCTGTTAAGTACATGAGCTGCTGTCCTCATACATTCTGACCAAAATCTTCCTGGTACATTCTTTGCGTGTAGCATGCTTCGACATGTCATTACAAGGTGTCGATTCTTCCTCTCAGCTACACGAATCTGTTGTGGTGCATTTGCGCATATATATTGGTGATGTATGCGACATTCTCATAAGTACTATAAAAATTCATCTTATGTGTATGCGCTGCCATTGTCTGCTCACAGGCATTGAATCTTCTTGTCGACTTCTCCTTCCGCCATTTCTTTAAATTCCTTAAAATTTGTGAAACAGTCTGTTTTTTGTTTTCATAAAGAAAACCCACACGTACCGTAAGATGCCGTTAATGAATGTAACTATGTACCTCATACCGCTGATTGATGATTGCTTAACTCGTCTAAATATGTCAGAATGGATCAACTCCAATGGTGCCTTGGCTCTAAACTATGAGTCTTCATAAGGTAATTGATACGCCTTACCGTATTGGCAACTTGCACATACAGTTTCTGCTCTAACATCATCTTGAAGAAGACCCTTCAACATAAACTTCTTCATCACTACCTTGATTTTATGATAACCGACATGTCGTAGCCTTGCATGCAACAGATTTGTTCTTTCGCTCTTTCGAGTCTTGTCCACATAAGATGATTCTGCTTACATTAGGTAGATAGACTCTAAACAGCATCCTTCATTCATTGATGTTCTAGAGATCTTAACGTCTTGATATACCTTAACATCGTGGGGATCGAATACGACGTGGTGACCTGGAGCCGTAAGTTACGTCACTAATAGCAAATTTTCTTCATTTTAGGTACATGATATACATCATAGAGTTGTACTTTATTTGAATTAAATCATGGTATGACTAATATTTGATCGAGTGGGCTATTGGTAATCATGAGTTATTAGTTGTGACTGCCACGCAACCACCTTTATATTTGGTCATGTTCTACAACAAAAGAAGCTTTAACATACCATTCTTTATCGTTGGTCTATCAGACACTTGACGTGATTGCATTACATTCTGTTATTTTCTTCTTCGAGCAACAGTCTTGAGCCATATGGCCCTTCTTTCCACAATTATATCATTTTTATCAAATATTCTATGTTGCCGAGGTTGACCGCTGATGTTATCTTTATACTGTGCTCCCTCTTGTTGAGGACTTCCATGTCGACTATCTTGGTCATCGTCATTTTTCATCTTCTGTGAATATTTTGTTGGGAAGACCTTTGCTATTATTGCTAAAGAGTGCTTCTTCCTCATTCTTCAAAGAGACTCCATAAATTTACTTAGGTAATGCTTCTTGGTCAGCTAGTAAATTTTCTAACCCGACAAGAGACAGTTGTGTTTACCAACATTGTATAGCAGTAAAAAAAACTTATGTATTCTTTCCTCAATCCATGAATGATTATTCTTCTAATTCTAGAATCAGACATGCCAGTAATTGAGCGTAATGCAAAAATTTCATGACAAAGAGAGTTTACCTTAGTAAAATATTAGCTTATCGTCATGTCGTATTGGGTGATTGAGAGAAGCTCGTTCTCTAGAAGTCGTAGCCTTGCATAATTCTTCTTCGAGAATAGTGTCACATAGGTCCTTGTGTGTGTTATGCGCCAGCATTTTTCCTCAATTGTGGTCTTGATGGAAAACATTGCCTTGCCAATTCTTATCTTTCATTTCTTCAGAGCTACATGATCGTTTGATGGTACAATATCACTACCACTCATAATCACCCACAAGTCTTGGAGATATGACTCCATATAGATCATCAATGTGTTGTAATTTTGTGTGCTAAGCTTCTTAGTTCCACTGACCACTTGAAGGATAGCTCACTCATACACACTAGCACTCTACTCACACACGCAATATCTTATACACACACTTCCTAATTACAAACTTTGTTTGCATCTTTTTGTTGCATACACACTAGGAGCATGACTCCTATTTATACCCTTCTTAAGTCGACAATTCCACCAAATCCAATAAGTCCTAGAAGCTTCATTATTTTGTTGGAGACTTGCAATTATAGAAAATCCTAGAGAAATGCTTATAGAGAAGTTTTTAGAGTGATCTTTCTAGAGAGTGTTGACCTTTCTAAAAAAAGACTTTGATCCTTGCACTTTTATATTTTGTTTTAATTTAGTCTATATTGTTCTAATTTGTTCAAGTTAGTCTTTCTACTTCTTCAGAGAACAATAAGGATCTTTTTCTCTAGAAATGCTTTTGTGTTTATTTCAGTGAGTAATGATTACAAAGAATGGAGCATTATATATGTTGCAACAATGAGTAATTTATGTTAGAAACTGAGTATAAAAAAGCACACAAATTCCCTTTAGCTAACGCTAACAGATTGCTGAACTAGAATGTTGACTTGACAGTTCACCTTATCTAGCATTGCCCTCAAGCGAAATGAGGATTTAACCACTTTTGTGCTTGTGTTTTAGGCATTCAAATTTTCTGCCTAAAAGGACCTTCGTAAGGAGATTAGCAACCTGACTTGTAGTATTAATATATCTTAGTTCAAAGTTATTTTTTACACCACAATTTCCTTTATAAAAATGAGCATCTATTTCAATATGTTTAGGGCTTGCATGAGTGACTATGTTACTTGCAATAGAAGTAGCGCTGATGTTATCACACAATAAAACTTGACATAGGCAACACTGGTGTGAAGTTCTTTAAGGAGCGAATATGGCTCAACAGTTCTCTAACAACATGTTGCTTCTTTGAGAACCATGAAACAAAATTTCTAGCAAATAGAATTTATATCCTCTTGTTGAGCGCTTGTCATACAAGTTATTGGCGCAATCCGCATAAGAGAGGGCTTCAATATGGATATACTTGACTGGTAGTAAAGGGGAAACAAAGTGTCCTATTTGAAAAGTTTCTAAACATGTTGAGGCTTAGTGTAGCCAAGGTAACCCTCAAATTGTTTTATGTAGATTGGTTCTTAAGAAACCCATTTAGGAAGACATTATTAACATCTATATGCTTGATAATAGTTATAGGCTTGATAACAATACTAAAAGTATATTGAGTGTTGTGTCTTTGTACTGGCCCATCAAGATTGAATTTAAGCTTGAACACCCATTTGCTACCAATGAGGTTCATATAAGGATGTAGAGAAACAATAGTCCATGTTTTGTTAATTATGAGAACCTAATACTCATATACCGTAATAGTCTTGAAGAGAGGGTCAACAAGAGCTTCATCGACAATAAGCGGTTCTAAAGATATAGAATAAACTGTGATGGTGTAGGCCTTTGGATTAAAAATCTCATGCTTAGATCTGGTGATCTTGAGGTGATTATTAACAGTAAATGTAGTTTATTATGAGGGTAGGAATTAGATTAGGCATGTTGGCGAGATTGTGACATAAGAGGATAGGTGGAACATGAGGGTAGATTAGTGTCATATGAAGGAACAAGATCTAAAAGCGAGTATAGAGAACATTTATACTAGTAGGAAGAGTTTTTGTAGAAGAGTTGTGAGCATAACCTTTAGAGGAGGAAGAATGACTTGCTCACTCATAGAAGTCATAGTCAGTTAGGGCATAATGGTCCAAGTGCTAAAAGGTAACGAAGGAATGAAGAAAGATTGTCTAGCAGTAGAATTAATCCCTAGAGAAAATATTTGAACAAAAGGAAACATAGACTCATTATAAACTACATTTCTTGTATAGTAAATTCTTCTAGTGGATTGGAGACAGACAACCCTTATAATGCATATAATACCATAGAAAAACACAACGCTCATACCTAAAATGTCTCCTATAGGAGCTGTGGGGTCTTAGGTGAAGAAAATGAGCAATTCAAAAGTACTTAGGAGAGAATAATCCAGAATAAGATCATACATATTTTTAAAAGGAGAAGAATAAGATATGAGAGTAATGGGTAGCCCATTTATCAGAAAGTTGGCAGTCTAAAGGTTTGGCCACTGGTATAACAATGGTTTTGAAGCTTGGGCTAAGAGTATAAGTCTTATATCCCTAATATGTATGTACTTCCTTTATACTTTGTCATTTTTTATTGTGGGGAAAATGGTGTCTAAAGGTGATACCATGAGTAGCAATGTGAGATTGGAAAGGTCTATACTCTTTACCCTAGTCAGAACTGCACAACTTTAATGTTAGTTTCAAATTATTTTTCAACACAGACCTTGAAAAATTAAAAGATTGAGAGGGCCTCAGATTTGGTTTTGACAGGATAAATCAAGGTGAAATGTGTAAAATCATTCAAGATGTATTATAGTATATGTAACTCTATAAATAAACCATAGGGGCAAGTTCTTAAATATGTGTGTGTAAGCTCATGGGGTTTGGGTTTCGTGGAGGTAAGGTGATAGGTTTGGACATGAATCTTGCCTTTTTAGCAAGTAATGTAGAGTGAAAAGGTACATGGTGTAGCAGCTTGTTTAGAGGTACAATGACATAGAACTAGAGCTAAGACTTTTGGTGAGTAGTGTCAGTTGACGGTCATATCTTGGAGGTGAGATTACGATTGCAATGTCTTCACTTTACTCACACCTGCAATGGAAAAAGGTAAAGTAGGATACGAAGGTGAGGGGATGGTCTTTTTTTTTTTTACCATTTGAATGTTAAGGCAGTAAGGAGATACAAAAGTGCAAAGTTGTTTTTTTGGATTTTATTGTCTTTTTTTGCATACCTCAATGAATATAATTACCTATCTTTTTATAGTGCTACTTTTAGGAAGCAAGGGTGGCTATGACATGGCTGCGTCTTGTATGGACCATAGTTGACCCTTCAATAAAGTGTTGCCTTGAAATAATATCCGAACTTAGGCCTTTATTATTGGTTTGGCAAGGGCAATTGCTGACATGCAGTGTTAGGATAGCCTGACCTCGCCTTGGCAAGCTACCATCTTGGCATTTATTAGACCACCTATATTAAATGCTCCTAATGACACCTTGAAATGATCATTTGATTGACTTCTTAGGTGATGAGCTTTGTATGTTCGGGTTCATCTGGACATCTTCCTAAGGTTAATGTGGACCTCTTCCTTGGGTTTATGGGGACCTAGTCCTCAAGTTCATGGGGACATTATCCTCGAGTCTATGGGGAACTCTTCTTTGGGTCGGTGAGGACCTCATTCGGGACTGTGGGGATGTCATTATTGACTCTGTGGGGACGCCATCTTTACCGTGGGGAGATCGTTGTCAGTGCTTTCACCAAGATGGGAGGCAATGCTGTCACTTGGTGCTCCTCGCTCTTGTCCTAAGGGGTTTTTCCTTGGACAAGTTAGTTCTTGTTCCCTAAGCCTATCCTTAGCGATTTCACACTCAATGAGATATTTCTCATCACCTGGTGCTCCTCGGCCTCGTCCTAAGTAGTTTTACCTTGGACAAGATAGTGCTTGTTCCCTAGGGTTTGCCTTGGTGGTGTCACCCTAGACGAGGTAGTGTTCATCCCTGATACTCCTCAACCGCATACTTACTTGTTTCACCTTGGACAAGGTAGTGATTGTTCCTAGACTTGTATTCAGTTGTTTCACCTTGACGAGGTAGGCTCATCACTTTGCACTCCTCGATGTTCATCCCATATGAAATCCATTGGGGTTGTTATTCTGGATGAGGCTCATTCGGGTCATATCAGATTAGGTTACATCAGATGAGTAAGTGGGAAGCCTTATTAATTTTGAGTATAATAGTTGCCTCCAACTTCCAAGTATTAAGTGTTTTTTATCTTGGTAGAAGACTTTAGATGTTGTCATGAGCAAATTTTTGTTGCTTTTCTTCTTGCCTATTTTTAGACTTGACAAGTTTATCCCCTTTTAATAGAAAATGTTTTTAAAAGGGTTCTCTATTTGCTATGGCGAGTGTCATACATAGTTGGATCGCTCTAGTTTGAAGCTTAACACATAGACATTTTCACACCAACCGACATTAATCAGTTCTGGTTTTATGAAGCTCTATTACTCAATGGAAGGCTTTCGTTTCTGGTCCTATGGAGGTTTTGAATTTTCACAACATTTTTAGCGTTTTGTCTTTTGATCTTCCACAATTTATTCTTTCTTTTCTTGTCTAAGAATAAGTTTTATTTTATGATCCAAACCGTGAAACTGAGCCACACCGAATCGAATTTCACGATTCAGTCCGGCTCAATTCGTAAATATTTTAAGGTTAGGTTTAGTTTCTTTATGTGATAAATTGGATTTTCGGTTCAGTTTGTTGAAACATTTTAAATCAAGTCGTACCGAACCACTTACACCCATAGTGAGCATAGGGTCACTGGTGAGGCTAAGCCTCAGGTCACCTAAGGTGTCTTAGGTGAGGGTGAACCACCATGATGAGCCTTGGGTCACCTCAAGTAGCTTAAGTGAGGTTGAGGATCAGATCACCTCTATTGACTTTAGTGAGAATAGGTCTGGGGTCACCACAAATGACTTAGGTGAGGGTAAGCCTCCTTTCCAACGATTTAGGTGAGCTTGGGGTCACCTCTGTTGAATTCAACGAGTGTGAGCCTGGGATCAATGGCAATACTGAGCCTCTTGTCATCTAAGATGGCTTAGGTGAGGTCTTTGGAGAATGAGTCCAGACACCTCAGTGACTTCTATAATTAAGCTTAGGGTTGTCTCAAAATGAGTCAATGGACGAGTCTGAGGTCACCTTGGACGACTTTGGCAAGGGTCAGGTTGAGGTAACATGTGATAATTTCGTCGAGGACGAGTAAATGGGTCACTTCGTTTAGGCAAGGGTAAGCCTGGGGGTCGCCCAATATAATTTAGGCAAGGTTAAGCGTAGGGGGTCAACTTGTATGACTTAGACAAGATTGGGTCTAGGGGTACTCCCATATGACCTATCAAGGTTAACAGTAGGGTTATCCCCTATGACTTAGGCAAGATTCAGCTTGGGGATTATCTTGTGTGACTTAGGTAAAGGTGTGCACATGGTCCTCCCATATGATGTTTGAGGAACGCATTTAACATCAGCTGAATTGAAGAGCTTGATCATCAAAGGTGTGTTAGGTAGGTTTTAGACAATGGTGATGTAAATATTTAATTTTGAGTGAGCTCTAGAAGTGAGGATGGGCTTTGATACCCTTCTGGTCACCACCTAAGGGTATCATATAAAGAATAAGGAAAGGTTTGGGTGAGTTTGAACCGGTATGGATTATGGTGAGTGCCTTACCATGACCAACTTCTAGCTTCTCTTGACCTTCATACTCAATCGCGGGGTGTGTGTATTCGCACGAGCTTGCTTGAATCCCTCATGGAGTTACCAACATGTGTTTGCTTCATGTCTTACCATGTTACATACTTGACAGATGAATCTTTTTCCTGAGGATCTTCCTCCTCCACCCCTCCTACCTCCTTTGAAATTTGGTATAGTTCTACCACCCTAGTTTGGGCCTCATAAAAAATTAGTTGAACCCCATTGTGTATTGTTTCCAGTGTTCCACTTTCCACCAGTATTTTGTGCAGCATTTGCACTTTCCTTGAGCATCTGCTCTTTTGTTGTGAGTCTGTTCAATCTGCTCTCAAAGCTCATATGAAGTGCTCACACTTCTCCTATAGTGAGGTAATCATCCCTTGAGGTAACATTGACAATTGGACCATATTTTGTACCCGGTCCATTCATTATCTATAGGATCAAATCTTCCTCAATCATTGGGCCATCTGTAGCCAACAAATTAGCTGTCATCTATCCCTCTCAATTTGTCAAAATCAGAGTATGTCTTGGTGTCTTTCTGTGGTTTGTAGGGCACTTTTGAGCTGGTGTAGTATTGCTTTTGGTATGCTGGCAAGGCTTTTTTTCTAAAGCTTGCAATAGACTGTGAGATGTGTTGTACCGCATCATTGAACCAAGTAGTCTCTTACTGATCATGGAGACGAATCCAGATGGAGTTGGTTATTTCGAAGTCGTTTACTATATTCAAGCTCCTATTAAACTCTTATTATGGATTACAGTCACTTAAACCATGTCCAACGGTGGCTGGGATTATTTGAGAATTCCATTGGTTAATATTGAGCTGAGTGGGTATCAGAGAAAGGTCCTAATCTTGAATGAACCTTGCAAACATTTTCAGAAGCTTCCGAATTAGCTGAGTGTTTTCCTACGCTCGTGCTTGAAGTGGAAATTGGGAGTTTATACATTGATGAACCCTGAAGGTTTTTGAGCTTGCTCTGACACGAAGATAGAGAATGAACCTTCTCTGATTGAAAATGTTGAGTTGAGGTATTAATTAAAGGTCTTAAGCTTGAATGAACCTTGCAAGCATTTTGAAAAGCTTCTGAACTAGCTGAGCTTTTTCCCGCCTCATGCTTGAAGTGGAAATTGGGAGATTGATTGCCCCGTGAATGAACCTTTTATCTGGAAATACTTTTTGTATATTTTAGGGAATACTGATTTCAAAGAATGGTGCAGTATAAATGCTACAATATTTAGTTGGTTATGCTAGCAGCCTATTAAAAAGAATTACAGGATGCCCTTAAGCTAATGCTAATAGATTGTTGAGGTGGTATGATTGTTAGAAAAAATGAGAATTAATTGGTAATAAATTTTTATTTTGAATTACCGTTTTGAGGCAACAAATAAGTGGCATCCACATCTTACTTTGATCAGTTATGACGGATAACACTCATATGGTAAAAAAATATATTTGGGTGAATGAGAAATTGATGCTCAAACTCTTCAAGCTTTACCTTATTCTGATCTTTAGGAGGTGTTGACCCATGCACCCATGAAGTTGGAAAATGTGAAGGTGTGAACAAATTGCACTTCTATAGACCGGTCTTCAAACTCATTCATTCTAACACATCAAACTCAAATAGCTTCTTCTACTCTGTCTTTGTTGTCATCTCCATTTCTAAGTTTCTAGTAAGTCTATAGAGAATTATGGTTCTACTAAGTCTTTGATTCTAGTTAGAAAGAGTATCTTTAGCAATTTCAATAATAGGGTTCATTGATATTCCTGGTGTAGTAGATACTATCATACATACAATCATACTCAATTCGATGAAATTGTTTGATCTTAAAGGGGATCTTCTATAATTTCACACGTGAGGGGTTATTTCTTGGTAATAACTTGAATATTTTTAGATAATAGCATATAGAAACAACGCTTATAAGGATTCCTATTGAAACCAATAAATATAGGCCTACCTACCTTCACACTAGAAAAAAAATGAAGTTTTCCGAAAAAAAAAACAGCTAGTGAAGGAAGACCTTCTAAGGATAGACTTCATGTTCTAAATAGTTCACCGAAGCAGTTTCCGTGGTACATGCTAGCCGCTCGTTCCGTCATTGTATCCTGGGAGACAGACGCCTAATGACCTTAATTCAAAGATCCATAATTTTCTGCACCATATCCTCCGGTATCATTTTCATATTCCAAATTATCATAATTTATAATTTTGATATTTATTTCATTGTTCTACTTCTCAGACTTCATGTTCACGTTGTATTTAAATCCCAATCTTAAGATTACTTTTTTGCAATTAATAATAATGACTATTGGCAAATCATTTCTAGGAGGGGAATCTAGGCGGATTGTTTTTGGTCTTCGGTCCAGTCTCCAGACCAAGCTTTTATTAGGCCCAAAGTTTTTAGACCCATAGCCCGACCAAGTTTTATTTGGTCTGGTCTTGTTCTTAGTCTTTCATCATCGATTTCGAACCATGGTCAGGCCTGTCTCGGGTAAGTTTATCGCCGTTTCGGGCACTTCAATATTTTCTATATCCCTATACATATATGTATGTGTGTCTATATATATATATTATACATTCATTTATTATTTATATATACTAGATAATTTAGTATGAAATATTTTTCATAACCTCATTGACTCGACCAGAAAAAACATTTGATAATCAATTCCTAATCAAATCTTAATGAAATCTTAAGATGTGTGAATTAATGTAGGTAGATTTAAGAGAGAGAGATTTTAAAATTTTAGAAGAGAGGATAGAAAATTTTGAAAATATTATGGGAGGGTGGAGGGAAAATTTTTGAAAACTTTTTTGAGAAAATTTCAACACGCTATAGTAGTATACATGTTCTATATTGTAAATAACACACACATATATATCTATATGTGTGTTAAATATGTCATATATAGTTGTGTTATACAATATATTTAAAATGATGATAATTTCTGACAAATCCTAAATCACATCAAACTTAAAAAATGGTAAATAATGGGCAGAATTGTATTCCAAAACTTGAATTCGCTTATATAACCCAAATTGTCTCAGGAGTTGACCTATGTACTTCAAAAAGACATAAAAAGACTTTGTTTCTGTCAATGGTACACATATGCATATCTATAATGAAGTTCTCAACGTTCATATTTATCAAAACAATGTGTTTTCGAAAACGCCATTTGTCTTAATAAAACATAGCTGCTAAAATTATTTTAAGTTTATCATTTATTCTTCTGTTATATTATTTCATAACAAAGCATGATGGAATCATTACTCACCCAATGGATAAACCTGTCAAATTTAAAATTATTTCTTTTTTTATGATGAGAAATTGAAAATCTTCAAATAAAGTTCAATCTTTAGAAATTTCAAATTTATTTTTTTATAAAGAAAATTAATTATATTTTCTTCAAGAGGATCTAAATTTAAAAGAATTGTAGAACAACTCCAGAACCCTATTCTTAAAAAACAAATAAAAATATTGGAAGAAATTTTTTGCAAGGAATTATGTGTTAACATTCCTAATGCCTTCTGGCATAGAAAATAACACATGGTCAACCTACCTTATATCAAAAGATTTGATCAAAAACTCATCCCTACAAAGGCATGACTAATTTAGATAAATTTTTAAATATTAAAATTTTTCAAAAAAGAAATTGTAGACCTCCTTAATAAAATATTATCACGAGGAGCAAATTTTCTTGGCCATGTTCTGTCTTTTATGTACAAAATGTCAGTGAATTGAATGAGTTGTTCCTTGGTTAGCTATCATCCCCAAGCTCCTTAATCATGTTTTAGAATAGATAAAATATTATATTCCTAACAAGAGAGACTTGATCAACAAACTTGCAGATACTATTGTATTCTCAAAATTTAATGTGAAATTTAGATTTTGACAAATCTAAATAAATGAGTATGATAATATAAAACTACATGTGTGACTGTATTTGGCCTTTATTAATGAATGTAGTAATGCTATTTGGACTTAATAATACTCTAAGTGAATTTTAAAATCTAATAAATGAATTTTTCAATCCATTTACCAATTTTTCAGTTGTCTATATTGGTGATGTTATTATATTTTTAAAGTTAATTGAACAGCACTTGAGACATCTTGAATCGTTTGTCAAAATAATAAAACAAAATAGTTTGGTTATTTCTACAAGTAAAATCAAATTATTTCAATCTAAAATCAGATTTCTAATATTCGAGGTATATCATTTAATCAATTAACCAATTGATTGAGTCATATAATTTGCTGAAAAATTCTCAGATGAAATCCTAGATGAAAACCAATTACAAAGAATCTCTCAGTTACATCTCTGAGTTCTATAATAGTCTAAGAATTGATTGCAAAGCACTCTTTGAGAGACTCAAGAAAAAACTCCCACCATGGACTTTTGTATATATAAATTTACTAAAAAAGGTTAAAACTCATGTTAAGACTCTTCCGTATCTTGGCATCCCCACTGTTCAAAATTATCCAAATATATGTCTTTGAACTTGATATGAGGTTATCCAGTTATAAAAAATCTTATTAGAATCACTTGAATAAATTGTCAGGTTTACGTCTGGAACATGGTCCGAATTACTAGTTAATTATTTTACCATTAAAAAATACATCTTGACTATCGTGTTATGTATTAAAAATATCCAAGATGACTTATAAAATCATAATTTCGCTTAAAAATGATTGTAAATCTGCAAAACCTAATTTGGAAAAGGATGTTAAAAATATTACTTTTAAACAAATATCTACTAGATGACAGTCTATTCTCAGTATCTTTGATTTTGACATTAAATTCATTCAGAGAGTTGATAATTCAATGCCTGGCTTTTTTACTCATGAATTCTTGAAGGCCAGACAAGATGGGGTCTAAACTCCAAGCTAGGGACCTGAAGGCCCGAGTTGAAGGGGAGTCATCCACTCTACAATTAGCCCATAACGTCCAAATTAAGGAGGAGTCTTCAACAACAAACCCAATTGACAATTCTTGGGTCATTCAGTCCAAACTACCGATCAATATTGATTAATCAATTTGAACCTTTTTCAATTTCTCAAAATTTTAAGGCCCAATCTCTCAATCAACCAATGAAAAAAAAATCATCCCTACATATTAAAAAAGTCCAAGAATTTTTTTTATATTGAGCTCCAATTAAAGAAGTCCACCTTAGTGGTGATGAATAATTAGCAACAAATGAATCTACTTTTGGCAAAAATTGCCAAAACTTCAACAATAAAAGCAAGGAAACATATATCAATCTTGAATTCTTGCATAAATGCTTTCAATTAAGCAAGGATAACTTTCTTTGATTCATATCATAGGTTTGCCTATATTTCCTGCATCTATTAAGGTCTGGTGGGTCATTCATATGTTGTGTTAATCATTCTCAATCAGGCTTGTATTCATACATTAATGTTCCTATTGTTATGACTAAGAGTTAAAGACTAACATGAGGCAAAATTCCTTGAAAAAAAGAGGCAGTGAGAGATTCAGAATCATCAGACTGTTTGTCTTATTATCAAAAGATTAATAGACTGACTTGTGATTTCGTAACTATACTTTGAAGTATTAAATTTATCATTTTTAACTTTTTTAATTCTAATTCTAATTGTTGGATCTTTATATCCCGTTTATTATTTATAATGGATCTAGAAACTAAACTTCTAGGGGTATTAGTGTAGCTAAGCTCCCTAATTTGGGGATCAGACCTAAAAAGTTGGATATTTACTTTAACAATTTGATCTATATATTGTTGAATGTAATCAACATATTCTCGAGGACGTTAGATTGAAATGAGTTGGCTTTCATTGGCTAAAAGCTAGCTTGTGGGTAGAGTGATCTTTGTCCACCTAATGGTTTTAAGAATTCTAATATTGATATTAATTTGATTGGATTGAATCAAAAGAGTTTGATTTTTTTGAATTCTATAGATTGCTTAAAAATTCATATTGGTTTTTGTAACTTTGAATCCTAAAAATTAAAGCTACATATTGGACTCCTTCAAGAACTTTATAACCATTAGTCTTTATAAAGGTTAAAACTTTAAGAAAATGAGGATCAAGTAAGCTAACAGACAAAATAGAAAAGCAATAAAAAATGAATTGGACCATTATAAAGAGAAGATTCAATTAATCTTAAAATACCATCATCAAAGTTAGTAAGTCTTACATCTAGCTAGACTAACATGACAATTGTATTTAGGTCTATTCTTGTGACTGGTTTTATTATAATCTGGACTAAACGAAAGTGATGAAAATTGTATCATTTTTCAATGTGATGTTTAATAGCATTGGTAAAGAGTAATTTGACAAGTTTCATGCTCTTTTCCTAGAGCGTATATTTTTCAATCGCTTTTACATGATGTTGTGGTTTAAAAGAAGCCACTGACCATGTAGACTTATAAATTTCTTTACTAGACACTCTAGGTATATTTCATACATTATGATCTACGTGATCATCTTCACTATATTCAATATGTTCTTCATTTACTATGTCTGAAATTATATTTATTGCAAATCTACTGTTACATGAAGAATTACTTCTAAATAATTTCTCATCTTTCTAGTTTCTATATTATTCTTATGTCTAAAAGTTCCATTATTTACTTTGGTTCACTAATCGATTATGACTTCTTCAACCTCTCATTGGTCTAACTCTTCACCTTTACCCTCTAATAGTCACCCTACCCACGTGATTTACTATCTCACAAAAAAGGACTTACTAGGTCTCTCAAGCAAAACGGACAAGGCTAGCGCTTTAGGTTGTTTCATGTTGCGCATTAGCACTTTTGTTTTGAAGCTAGGTTTTGAAAAGTCAAATGAACGATAAACGAAGAGCAAAGGTTAAGTCGTCTAGTGAACCGACAAAGTGATACATCAGATTCACAGATTAGAAAATTAAAGCAATAAAAATATAACTAGACATATTAATAATCAGCCACTTGGACGGAAAAGTAGATAAATAGAAATAATTAATCAAATAAGCAAGTAAATTAATCATTTATATAGATACACATAAATGACAGAAAATATAATAAATGGTGGAATTAAGTAAATAACCATATTTTAATTTTTAATTGTCCGGCCATTTACTTAACTCCCACTTAAGAATTTATCATTCCCATGATACTAATTAAGACTATGTTAGGCTTCTGAATGTTGGGCGTTCTAGTTGTTGTACTGATTTTATAAAAATCAATAGTGTCGGCATACTAGTTTATAATAATGTCATTTTTGCACACACACATATATAATGAATGGCATGATGCCTATTCACTTCTTGCTATTCGATTTAGCATTCCATAGATATGGAAATGGGATCTTCAGTGTGATTATCAGAATAAAATCCCCTATTTAAAAAAATATTTTATAAAAAATTGGTGGGATAAGGGGATGAACCCCAATTTACAAGAATTAACGAATTAACTAAAGCTCATACCCAGGCTTGTTTAGATGCCATGCCAAAGGCTCTTCCAATAGTATCAGAAAATCCATTCATCTTAGCCTAAGGTGAATTGAAAAAACAATTTCCCAACTTATCATAAAAAGAGCTAATTATGAAGATTATGGATTTTATGAAGAATCATTTCCTCCAGCCCATAAGTTCAACAACAGATACTACCATAAAATCTGCAAGTAGCAAAACAAAATCTAATCATGAAAAGGATGACAATGAATTCAGTCTTCTTGCAGGAGAAAGCCAGGCCCCAGAAGATGACCCTACCATCAATGACTTCTAGGATTCTCTCACCTGCATGATTTCAGATAGGATGGATAAAGCAAGAAAGGAAAGGGTAAAGTATAATTCTGGTATCCCACCAGCAACCGTCGACACATAACGACAATACAAAAGTAGATGCCCACTGACAACAGTAAAAGCTACTTTAATAAAGTAGTTCTCAATTATTAGCATTGACACAAATCTACTTTAGCTAAAGTAGAGTCCACTACCTGTAGAGTAAAGAAGATAAGGATGAACGACTCTACCTGTCCGGGACACGCAACCTTATCTATCTTTAGTTTGTTTTATAAAAGGGAGGCTTCACCCTTGTTGAAGCAAGCAAGAAAAAAGCAAGAAATGAGTAAGAAATTCTAGGCGCTCATGTGTTGAGCATAGCTCTCTCCCTTTCTATGTACTCTCTCTCTCTCTCTCTCTCTCTCTCTCTCTGTTTCGATTTCCATCTACACATAACAGTAAGTGTTCTTTAAATTTTCATTTCTTCTTAAGTTCATGAGATCATGTATGGAATAATTTCAGTCTAATATTATCATAATATAACCTCCAGTATTCATCGATCCCGTCCTAACTGAAGGAATACTTTGGTATATATTGATTATCATTTAATACTTAGTATGAATACTAAGCATATAGTTAGCGTATGTGACCTCAAGTCTTGTATGGGCTAGGTTCGCTGAGCAAGGAGTGCGTTAAGGACCGTTTACCCCTGTAAAACGTTGATAGTCTACCGAACTATATGTTCTATATTTGCCTAAGTCATGAATGTTGATCAATATGTATCTGGTTGTTTAACCAAGTATTATAGTGCAGTGGAAGCACACCCCAGTTGGTATCAAAGCCATGAATAGTCTTGATTATATTATGATTATATTTTCTTTAAATTATTCATACATGATCAAAAGAAAATATAAGTGAAATTGCTTCTTCTTTGTCATCGGTACCTAATACAGTAACTTCAACTTCTGAAGCAACATAATTAATAGCTTATCAGAATGTAAAAGAAACCTTAGATAAATGGACAATCCCAAAGGTTAAACCAGAAACCATATATAAAATTGGAACATTTGATTTTAACAGTAGAAAAATCATTAAAACATTTGAGCATGCCATACCATTACACAAATATAAGTATGTGCATATAGGATTTGTACAAATTGCATTTAAACCTTTGTCCTTACTTGGTCAAAATACCAGTATTTAGTGTACTCTCCGAGATGGACGGTGCCTCAACTGGAAAGCATCTCTCAGGGAGTTATTGAAACTAACTTATCCCACGGACCTGTTAATTTTAATATATGTTTGAATATAAGTGTTTCACTTTCTGACAGTAATCTCTCTAACGTCTTAGAACTTAGAGTTATTTCGCGTGGTTATGAATATCCTCCAGGATCTCCTCCTTTTGGGATACTTTTCAGAATCCATCTGAAGGTTCTCTCCACTTTAAACCCCTACACCAGAAAATAGAGTGAGCAGGGACATATTGTCCTCATCGACACTAACCTTTTCAGTAGTCAAGTAGTCATCCTTAGGATGATACCTTGGGAGGAAATTACTTTTCCAGATAAGTGGTAAATTCCTAATTCTATCCCCACCAGACCAAACATCAGAAAATCTATTGAAGATGTGGTCCAGACTCAAGGAGGTAATATTTATCTTCGCTTTCAGAAACCTCTTACTAGAAGCCTTTATAATACTAGTTATAGGAGTAACCTTTCCTATAACATAGATCTTCCAGAATCCTCTAGACCTTCTTCTGTAGAATCTATCAAATCTGACATACCAGAAGCCCAAATGAAACGTATACATATATCTGAAAACCAAATAGCTCATGCAGTCTATGAAGATAGACCCAACATCAGAAGGCTCAATAGCCCAACCGTAAGTGATATGTAATTCGACATTTAATGGATTTTAAACCCAATAGTGAATTGCGTAAGCACCTAAACAAGGATTTTATGCAAGATAAATATCAAGAATTCCGATTATGGTATTTTCAATCCCATACTCCTCAACAGTTAAAAACCCTCAAAGACCAGTATTATTACTATATTTGGAGTAACCAGATCCTTAGATCTTTCCCAGAATGGTACTGTGAGGTTACTAAGAAAGAACCCTTTCTTAATAATGATAATATTAATGTCATCACAATAATACAGAAGAATTGGATTACGATAACAGGTAAATCTTGCCAAACTGTCCATCATCCACCATTATCGTTAGAGTTAGCTCCTATCAATGAGAGCGCTAAACCTTTAGTCATCTCTCCTTATGTTGAGATTCTAGAACAACCCAATCAGGAAACCTTAAAGGTAAAAGACATAGTACCTTTAACCAAACAGAATAACTATACCAACATTTTCCTCCAAACCGTAGGTAACTAACTTACCCATATAGAGGAACATGTAGACAATATACATGACAAAATTGAAGACCAAAAGAATAAAGGTCCAGAGAAACCTAAATCTCTTAACCTTCAACCAATAAATATCAAGCCTCCTCTTCAAATTCACAACTTTAAGTTAAAGTTTACTAAGAAAGAAGAAGACTTTATAGCCACTCTCATTAGAAAAATAAAAAATTTAAAGATCAGTGAGCCAGAATCTTCAGGATCAAAATCCCCAAAGCAGGTTAATATGATGAACCATGGTGATTCATCTGTACCAGTAGCTGAGAATGAAAGAGAAGAATATACTCTTTCTCAAATTCTTGACCTTTAGAAAAACATCGATGATAGTCTCAACAATCTTACTTACCCCAAGTCTACCCAGCGTATGGCTTTACTTGGACTTGATAATTATTACTATCCTCGACCTACCCCTCAGGATATTTTGTATGAAGAAAATTACCTTCATACTCAAAAATCTTACCACAATAAAACTATGTATGAATGGAACATAAATGGTAAATTTGAATATCAGGTTTTCAAAACCATACATCATATGATTATGTATGCTTTCGTATGTAAACAGAATGGCGATTCTAATCATCAGATAGACATATTTCTTATCAATGGCTTTACCGGTATTCTAAAAGGATGGTGGCATAATTGTCTCACTAAAAGACAAATGGATTAAATCTTAAACGCCTCTTAGATTAAGATCAATCCTTTTAATCATACCGAAATCCAAACTGAAGATGCTCGCTATACTCTACCCCAAACCATAATTCATAATTTTATTGGACCAAGAATTACTAATACAGACCATCACAAAGAGCTTTAACAGAACCTTCATTGCCCTTCGCTCACCCATTTTAAATGGTACAAGGATGTTTTCCTAATAAAGGTCATGCAACATACGGATGCCAAAAGTGACCATTGGAAAGCCAAATTCATTGATGGCCTTCCTAATCTTTTTGCTGAAAAAGTTCGAAAGAAACTTAGGGATAAACACAACCAAATTGATATTCCCTATAATCAGCATACTTATGGATCGCTCATTGTAGTTGTTATTGAAGAAGGTTTAGCCCACTGCAATAATCTTAAACTTCAACAGTAAATGAAAAAGCAGAACTTGTCCAACAGACAAGAATTAGGTGAATTTTGTGATCAATTCACCTATGACACTAAAATACAGTACCCTTCAAACCTCCAGGAACCCTAGACCTAAAAAATATAAAAGGTTTCATTCCAGAAAAGCTTCGAAGAACCCTAAATATGATCCTAACATTCCCAAAAAGAAATTCAGGAAAAAGAAAGTTCCTGCTAAGAAAGACAGATCGGAAGTTAAGTGCTTCAGGTGTGGTGCTAAAGGGCACTATGCTAACAATTGCAAACTCAAACAAAAAATTCATGAGTTATCTCTAGATGAGGAAACTCAACAGAAAATCCTTAACTGTATTTCTGACAAAAACAACTCCTCTTCAGTATCCAGTTCAGAAAATGACCTTGTAGAAATCTATTCTTCTGACTCAGATTCCTCTTCTGAGCAGATTGAACCTTGTTGCAATAACAAAGAATTGCAGCACGCTAACAGAAGCCAACTATTGGAAAGCAATTGCTGAGATGAATGGCCTTGATCTAGGACATCCTAGTATCAATGTTCTTACTGAAACATAAAAGCATATGCTCAACTTTGCTGATCAAGTAAAAAATCATATATAAAGATCATCTCAAGGAAGAGATTCTCCCTCCAATTGAGAATTACAGTATGCGAGAAATCATGAATCGTATACAGAATAAGGTTACAGAAAAACCTATAACTATTCAGGATTTGAAGATGGAAGTCAATCTTCTAAAATCAGAATTCAGACAATTACAAACTGTTCCTCAAATTATTTTTTAGGATCTTACCGTTATTAAGCAAGAGCTTCCTTCTAAAGGCAAGGAACCTATACCTGAACCAGAATGTTCTTCTCCGAAGGATAACGGTAACCAATACCTTATGATTATGAATAAGGTAACTTTTCAAAAATGGTATACTAGAATTACTTTTATTATTAAACCTGATTTTATAATAATAGACATTATCGCCCTTATTGATACAGGGGCAGATACGAACTGTATCCAAGAGGGTTTAATCCCTACGAAATATTTTAGAAAATCACTCAATCTCTTAATAGTATAAGTGGTAACAAAATAAAAATTGAATTTAAAATATCAGAAGTTTTAATCTGCAAACAAGCAATTTGTTTACCTATTTTCTTTGTTTTTTTTAAAACATGACCTAGAATATTATCCTATGCAATCCTTTTATGTGCCTCTTGATGCCTATGGATAAAATTGACAGTAATGGTATTTCTACTACCATTAACAATAGAAAAATTATTTTTGAATTTATTACAAAACCATATACGAAATAATTAGATCTTATGCAGAACAAAGAAAGTCAGATTAATTTTCTTAAAAAAGAAGTTCAATTTATGACCCTTGAACAGAAAATCCAACAGTCTTCTGTTCAAAATAAAATCAAAATGATTTTAACAGAATTTCAAACAGAAATTTACGGGTTCTGCCACATGCTTTTGGAATAGAAAAAAGCATATGATCTCTTTACCATATCACCCGAATTTTGACAAAAAATATATTCCTACAAAATATAGACTTAGCTAAATGAAAAGGAATACCTTGAAATCTGTAAAAAAGAAATTGAATCTTTACTACAGAAAAAACTCATTAGACCTAACAAGTCTCTCTGGAGTTGTATAGAATTTTATGTATATAAGAATGTTATGATTGAACGAGGGCAACCTCTCTTAGGCATCAATTACAAACCACTTAATGATTCCCTCCAATGGATTCGGTATCCCATTCCGAATGAAAAAGATCTTTTAGATCGCTTAAATCATTCAATAATTTTTTCTAAATTTAATTTAAAATCAGGATTTCAACCAATTCAAATTTCTGAACATGATAGATATAAAACAACATTTACTGTTCCGTTTGGTCGTTATGAGTGGAATATTTTACCATTCGGGGTTAAGAATGGACCTTCAGAATTTCAATATATCATGAATGATATTTTTAATTTGTATACTGAATTTATTATATACTATATTGATGATATTTTAGTCTTCTCATCATTTATAGATCAGCATGTTAAACATCTGCATATATTTAAGCTCGTGATAATAAAAAATGATTTAGTTTTATCTACATCTAAGATGAAACTGTTTCAAATCGAATTTAGATTTGTAGGACATAATATTTCTAATGAAACTATTATTCCTATAAAAAGAAGCATAGAGTTTGCACTCAAATTTTCTGATGAAATTAAGGCTAAAACTCAATTACAAAGATTTTGTAGGAAGTCTTAATTATATTAAGGACTTTTATCCGAATTGTACCCATGATAGTTCTATCATTTACAGTAGACTCAAGAATTATCCTTCTCCTTGGACAAAAGACCACACATTAGCAGTAAGAAAAATAAAAGAGAAGATACAACAATTGCATTGCTTATCTTTACCTAACCCATTATGGAAAAAAATGTTGAAACAGACGCGACAAATCTAGGCTGTGTGGGATTCTTAAACAAGTAAATCCTAGTAACTAGAAGGAAGAACTCCTTAGATTTACTTCTGGAGTTTGGAAAGGACCAGCACTTAATTACCCGACCATTAAACAGGAATGTTTAACCATTGTTAAACGTGTGCTAAAATTTCAGGATGATTTACTTAATCATCATTCTTTTATAAGAGTTGACTGCTCTGCAGCCAAACAAATTTTTAAGCAAGACGTACAGAATCTACCTTTTAAGCAAATTTTTGCCTCTTGGCAGAGTTTATTATCAGTATTTGACTTTGATATTGAACATATCAAAGGTGAACAGAATTCTTTACCATCCGAAGATAAATATAGTTATTGGGATTATATCGATTCATTTACCTACGTCTTTTATTATTAGAATCTCGTGCAAAATCACACGTGGTTTATCAAAATCTATCCCTAGCTCCTTAAAAATGATCTGCGAAACTAGTTTCTCGTTTGGTGGATTAAATTTGAGATTTCTATTGAGACTTTATCAGAAGCGGTCCGAACAATATTTAATGAATGACATGCTGCCTATTCACTTCTACCAGCAAACAAGAATATATCAGTCACCAAATCTGTGGCTCATTTTGCTATCTGATTTACCATTCCATGGGTATGAAAATGAGATCTTCAGTGTGATTATCAGAATAAAATCCCCCGTTTAAAAAGAGTATTTAATACAAAATGGTGGGATAAGGGGATGAACCCTAATTTACCAGAATTAATGAATTTAATTAAAGCTCATACACAAGCTTGTTTAGATGCCATTCCAAAAGCTCTTCCAAGAGTATCGGAAAATCCATTCATCCTAGCTCAAGGTGAATTGAAAAAATAATTTCCCAACTTATCAGAAAAAGAGCTAATTGTGAAGACTATGGATTTTATGAAGGATCATTTCCTGCAGGCCATAAGTTCAACAGCAAATACTACCATGAAATCTGCAAGTAGCAAAACAAAATCTAATCATGAAAAGGATGACAATGAATTCAGTCTTCTCGCAGGAGAAAGCCAGGCCCCAGAAGATGACCCTACCATCAGTGACTTCTGGGATTCTCTTACTTGCATGATTTCAGAAAGGATGGATGAAGACAAGAAAGGAAAGGGTAAAGTATAATTCTTGTCTCCCACTAGCAACCGTCGACACATAACGACAAATCTACTTTACAAAAGTAGATGCCCACTAACAACAGTAAAGCTACTTTAATAAAGTAGTTCTCAATTATCAGCATCAAGACAAATCTACTTTAGCTAAAGTAGACTCCACTACCTGCAGAGTAAAGAAGATAAGGATGAACGACTCCACCTGTCCAGGACACGCAACCTTATCTGTCTTTAGTTTTTTTTATAACAGGGGGGCTTCACCCTTGTTGTAGAAAGCAAGAAATAAGTTAGAAATTCTAGGCGCTCATGTGTTGAACACAGCTCTCTCCCTCTCTATGTACTCTCTCTCTCTCTTTGTCATAAAATAATAAATTCTTGAGTTTTGATTTCCATCTGCACATAACAGTAAATGTTCTTTAAATTTTCATTTCATCTGAAGTTCATGAGATCATGTATGGAATAATTCAAGTCTAATATCATCATAATATAACTTTTAGTATTCATCGATCCCGTGCTAACTGAAGGAATACTTTGATACGTGGTGATTAATATTACATACTTAGTATGAATACTAAGAATATAGTTAGGTATGTGACCTCAAGTCGCGTATGGGCTAGGTCCACCGAGAAAGGAGTGCGTTAAGGACTGTTTACCCCTGTAAAACGTGGACAAGTCTGCCTAACTATGTGTTCAGTATTTGTCTAAGTCATGAATGTTGATCAGTATGCATCTGGTTGTTTAACCATGTATTCGAGGGTAGTGGAGGCACACCTCAGTTGGTATCACCAAGGAATGCTGATCAATATATATATATATATCATAATTGTGCCTCTACTCTATGGAATATTTACAATTTTCCCATGTATTTTTGCATATTTATGTTTTAGCCCTTGAATTAATACGTATCAACATTTGAACCTAAAGCTTTTGGTTAATTAACCTTTGATGCCTAAACTTTTGTATATTATAATTTTGGCCCATAAAGTAGTCTTATGTAGCCTGGCTTGTTTCATCGGTGGAATCTACCCCTCAGCCCTTCCCTCTTCAGCTAGCCTTTCCTTGTCAATTACGGAGAACTTTCTCAATTCAATTGTCAATTTTTAAATCTATATCACTAGTTTAAGCCCTCTTATGGTCTTTGTAGTAGTTCCGCTTTCACATGCTCTTTAACTTGCCCTATCTGCCGTCCAATCCACGTACATTTATTATACTCTATAAATATGGTAGAGACGGCTCTCTGCCCGTCTCTCCTTGATTGATAGGCTCGGTAGACTAAGTAAGTACTTGCATTGTCCAATACTTCTCTTGTTAGACTAGATCCTAAACAAGCCTTTTATTTGGTAGGTAACATTGATGAAGCTACTGTGATGGATAATAAGAATTCTAGGCCTATATTTCTGTAAATTATGTTTCTACTTTTAATTTTAAAAATGATATAACTCTTATAATTTGAGATTGTAAAACAAATTATCTAATTATTTTATGTTAATTTCAAAAATTAAAGACAATCCAAATATTATGACTCCATTTATTGTGATCCTAACTTTGGCAATCCAACGGTATTGCTTTTAGTTCCGTTGGACCATGATGTGGAACCAGAGAAATTCTGTGATCTGAATTTTGAGAGGTGGCAGCAAAAGACTGAGAGATTCTTGAATCTTATGAGATTCTTGACTGAGAATGATCTTTAAGCGGTTGATGCTAAGATGCATTCTAACTTTTTGTGCCAGAACCACATCATGAACGGTTTGATCGATTACATGTATAACTCAAAGAAAAGGGCCAAGGAATTGTGGGATTCTTTAGACAAGAAGTATAAGATTCGGGATAGCAGAGCCAAACAAATTATCTTGGGTCGGTTCCTTGAGTGTAACATGCAGGACTCTAAAACCGTTATCAGTCAAGTACAAGAATCCAGATAATCTTATACAAGATTCATAATGAGGGGATGTTAAGCGAGTCATTTCAAGTGTTATCGTTGAGAAATTTCCTCCTACATGGAATGATTTCAAGAATTACCTTCAGCAAAAATGATTGCAAATAAGCGTTGAAGACCTTATCATTAGACTTCACATCAGAAGACAATGTAGGTGCTGAGAAAAGAGGCAATAATGCATCTGTGGCCAAGGTAAATGTTGTGGAACATGACAAACATTCCAAGAAGAAAGAAAAAAGGAACAAGTTGGGTGCTAAAGGTAGAGTTACCAAGAAGTCAAAATTCCAGGGAAAATGCTTCAATTGTGACGAGATGGGTGACAAGTCTTCGGAGTACAGACTATTGAAGAAGATAAACAACAACGTAGCCAACATGGTAGATGAGATCTCCAAGGATGTTGCAGGGATAAGCATATCAACATTGGTTTCTGAAGTGAATTTATTTGGTTCCAACTAAAGGAATGGCGGATTGACGCTGGTGCTACCAAGAACATCTACTTAGACAAGGGACTGTTCACTTCATTCAAACCCACTAATAACTAGTAATTTTTGTTCATGGGGAACTCGACCATATCTAAGATCAAGGGTCAAGGCAAAATGATCTTAAATAAAACGCTGAAAAGGAAGTGGCTCTAAAAACTACATATTCTATGAGTCGTAGATATGCAAGTATCTGGTAATCAAGACTCTACTCAAGAAACACGGTTCCCATGTGGTGTTTGAGTCTACTAAGGTTTTTATCCCCAAGAGTGGAATGTATGTGGGAAGGGCCTATGTAATTGATAGGTCACTGTATGAGAAGAATAATTCTTTGCTTACTTGCTTGATTCTTCCAAAATTTGGCATGGTGGACTAAGTCATGGTGGATCATACCCGCTTTTCATTTTGATTCAAAACATAAGTGTGGAACTCGTGTTAAAGCTAAACTAACAAGGTTTTCATTCCAATAATTAAAACAAACTAAAACCCCTTGATTTTAATTGACAGTTATTTGTGTTATTTAAAATATTTATAAACTAGTTGTCACAATAAATATTTTATTATTTTTTTATGATAGCACAAAATATTACTATATGTACTTGTTTAAAAGCAAGGATAAAACAATAGAGAAGTTTGCTTTCTATAAGAATGAAGTTGAGAATCACCTTTTGAAAGTGACCGACGTGGTGAATACGAATCACCTTTTAGAAAATTGTGTTCACAACATGATATTATACACAAAACCACAACACCTTATTCGCCTTAACAAAATCGTTTTGCTGAACACAAAAATCCTAGCTTGAAGAAAATGATGAATGCAATGACAATACGTTCTTTGTTGCCTCAAAACATGTGGGAGAAGTTCCTTTGTCAGCTAATTATCTTATAAGTAAGACACCTGGAAAGAAATAAGACGAAACCCCGAATGAGTTATGGAAAGGAAGAATGGCCTTTATTACAAATTCTTGTGAATTTAGGGATGTCTTGAAAAAGTGGCAATACATTTACCTAAGAAATTAAAGATAGGTCAAAAAATGATTAATTCCATCTTCATTGGTAATGCACATAACTATAGTACTTATTGGTTTCTTGTGTATGATTAAAACATCCCTGATATACATAAAAACACAATTATGGAACCTAAAAAATACATCATTCTTTGAGCATGTATGTTCTTGTAGATCCAAAGAGCAATCAAGTTCGTTCTCCATATTTAAGGATGAATAAATAATCATAGGAAATGTACTCTCCTCACCTAAATATGCATATTTCATATGTGAGGGCAAGGCTTCAGCTCCAAAATGGGTGTTAATTCAATAAAGGGTAAAGAGGGCTTGAACTTTCTTTCAGATAGTTGTAGTGATTCAAACTGTATTCTAGCACTAGAGAGTGGGTATTTAGCTTCGAGCAAACTCATTTCATCAAAAAATAAGGTTGAAAACTTAATTCTATGACAATTTCTACTTAATATCTAAACCATGATGGGATCGATGACTCCTATAGCTGTGCGTTCTTCCACATCATCATTAGAAAATTTCATGGCATTAAACACATTAAAGGTGATTTGCTGGTCATTGACTCTCATGGTCAATTCCCCTTTATGAACATCAATGAGGGTCCTTCCTATGGCCATCTCAAGAATAATTGGCACCTCTTTATCAGATTCATAATCCAAGATGATGAAGTCTACAATAAAAATGAACTTGTTAACTTTTACTAACATATGTTCAATTTTTCCTTCAGGGAGTGCATAAGATATTTTAGCTAGCTAAAATGTGATAGTAGTTGGTATGTGCATCTACGCAAGCGCATGTATCGTTAACAAGTAATAAGGTGATAAGTGAGTGTCGATCTCCATAAAGAATAGGGAACACACATTATTTAAATGACCAAAACAGAGTTAGTTTATAAGAAAAGGCTGTAGCAAATTGTTTGATTAAAGTGCACAAATAAAAAAACTAAAGTGTACTGACAACCACACGGAGAAAGGTAACTAAAATTTCTAAGATATTCATTATGAAAGATGGGCTAGTATAGTCAAATCCCGCATCATATACTTTATCAATATTAATCCTGCTTTTATTGCTATAGTATCTCAACAACATTACCTTAGCTTAAAAGCAGAATAAACTGTCGTTTGTGAGATCATCAAGTATAGCCTAACTCTCTTCGAATCAAAGTTCAGTCATATTTTACGTTGATCATTTAAGTTCCAGTCAAAGGGTTGTTAGGTAAGTTCATATGTCTATGTAACTCACAAAATGCTTAAATCTACAGGAATCTACGCCCATGTATTTTTTATTTAAACATTCAAGCATCGGTTATGTTTTTCTTTAACCAAAATGCTAAAAAGATCCTTCCAATAAAAAACATCAATACGATAAAGTAAATTCCAATTTCAGTTTACCATACTAGCCTCAAAGTGATTAGCTCATAATGAGCTCAAATTCAAGAACATAATATCTCGAATCCATTTTTTCCAACATAAAGAAAGAAATGGGTAAATGCAGTACAAAGATTGAAATGTAGTAAAAGAGAGAGAAAGGAATAAAGTAGTTATTTTATGTTCTTGTCTTCTTCTCCTTCTTCCTTCCGTCTTCTGTTGTCTACTTCATTTTCTTCTCTTTGCAGGTTCACCTTTGTACTAGGCAGCTATCGGCTTCCTTTTGTAAAATATCTCCTACCCCATCTAAAAATAGAAGCCTTTGTCTTATATAACAGCCTCAGGAACTAAGGTTTCCTTTTGGCATGGGGGCACGTGTCTAGCTACTAGGAGATAAGGGGACCACAGGTGGCAGGCGCTGCGACACCTGGATAACAGTTTCTGATGCAAATGATTTCCTCTTTTTGAATTCAGCACCAACTAATCCATGCGCCAGACTACAAGCCAAGCTTGTAATACACGGCAAGAGCTCTAAAACTAGGATTTGTTACAGCATTGAAGAATACCAAGCTTTGCAAACTATCATGCACCAAAGAAGCCTAATTCGTTAAATGCCTAAAAATCACTAGAAAGGCTAGCATGAAATTGAATCTAACCCTAAAACTACATATTCGGCTATGAAATAAAGGAAAGCATTGAAAACACCGATATATCCCTAAAACAAGCAACAATTCAAACTTCAGAACGCTAAGATAACCCTAAAACATAAATCATTACTCGCCCTCGAGAGATGCAGACCTAAACTACAAAGATCTAACAAAAAATCACAACTAAAGCTATTTTGACAATTCAAAGCAAGCTAAAAGTTTTTTTTAAAACTTTTTGGCCATTTTGCTACAGCATTATTATGCACCATAGTTTAAAAATAGATTATTATCAACATGCTGACTTCAGACATAAACCAATTCCCTAAAGTGAATGTGTGCTACGAGTAGAGCCACTACTTTATAATGTAAAGGCTAATTTAATTCCAAGGTTATTGGCCCAAAGATCTCTAACTTAAGCAATCCTTACTCCATTAAGCACAACACACTTTAACAGGTGATAAATAATTATCATTAATCATAAAGGGAATTTAACAACTGCAATGCAATCCTTAATAACTTGGCTTCTCTTTTTTTTTTTTTTGCAATAAGGTAAAGGATTAAAATCCCTATCTTGTTATGCTGCTTTTTATGGGAATGTCAATATTGGTGATGAAAGCACCCAATTACTCAATAACAAAACCAACAAGGTTGCTACTTAAATTTTACGCGTTGAAATGCTATAGCAAGCTCATATCTCAGGCTTCCTTTTTTCGCGGATGACAACACTTTTGGTGAAGGCAAATGGTTATTTAGTAACCTAAAATAAAGGAGCTCTTCTATCCTTTTATTCAATAAATCTTTTAGAAGCCAAGGGAATTTTTTCAGTAGCTTTATACACATTTTCAATACACAACAATTTCAATTTCCCTCCCCCAAAATTATTTTCATCTAATAGCATACTGAATCTAGCAGAATAGGGTACCTACTTAGAGCCTTAAACCTCACTTGGGATTAAAGTATCCTAAGTTTTTAGGGTTTTGAAAACAAATAGAACAGCCATCAAGAGAAAATATAACTTGCAAAGAAAAACATAAACAACTAAATAGAAATATTTAACAACCAAACTAAAATTAAACACATCATAGAAAGGAAGGGTTACTCCCTCCCCAAAACTTAAACCAGGCAGTTTTAAATAACTATCCAAAATAATATTGTTAAAATAAAAAGGGAAGAGAAAGGAACTCCCCTTGCTGTTGCAGCATAGGTTGCTGCAGCATACCCACATTTCTTACTACTTAGAGGCGCTTAGCAGGCTACCCCTCTTTTTTTATGCTGCCTTTAGGGCTGACAGTTTCTTCTTCATTGACTTTATCTCTTCTTGTAGTTGATCATGCAATAGAAGCCTTTTTTGTCCAGGGCTTTACTCTTTTCTCCAGATGCTGCAGCAGATTCTATTTTCTTGACTATCTTGGCCTCGAGGCTTGGCGTGAACAATTTTTTCTTGCACTTGTCTTTGGGCTTCTTAGGTAAGCTTCAGTGGTGGTGGTGGTGTGGGCTCCACCTCATCTTCAGCACTTTCTTCTTCATCAAACTCCTCCTCTTTCTCACTATCAATTACTCCTTTTTCTCACTCTGATTCCTCCTCCACCATTTTTCAACTGCTTCACTCTCCTTACTGCTACTTCTACTTTCATCTCTTCGAACTCTTCATTTTCATTCCCTACCTCTTCTTCGTGCTCTTCCTCTACCTCTTTGTTTGCGTCCTCTTCTTGCTTACCTTCCTCATCTTTCTCCTTTCCTTCCTTCTTCCAGGGATAAAGAAGGATTTTAGGGAAGGAAGGGAATGGCATGGAGGGCTTTGACAAATTCTTTTGCAGGCACTTCCTTAATTCAAATCTTTGTGTTGCACATATTCCCAAAAGACTTGCTGTTGCTGCTCCTGATGCTACAGTAGACTGGCCAACCGCTTTTGGACCACGGCTTGACTTTTGGCTTCCCCATAAAGAGTGCACAACATCAAATATGTATCAGTGGTGTCTTATTTATAAAAGGGGGCACTAAGGGGATCGGAAGAGGATGCTCCAACAGTAGACCCACTTGGTCCTTTGTCATTTTCAGCCGCAAAACTATGAATAACATACAATTATATGAGCCCTCTATTAACTAGCTTTTCCTCATTCTGCATGCATGGTACATCGTTAGCAATACATAATTTTGATATAAGGCAAGGGAAAATAAAGAACCAACTTTCTTAGGAACAACAATCTTGAGTTCTTTCAACAAAATCTTACAAACATTGATGGTCTTACCAAAAATGATTGGATGAAGTAAAATCAGCCTATCCTGAGTCATGATTTAGATGTGGGTTGTGGGGATTAGAGCATGATAAAGGAATTGATACAAGACCTTAGCTTTAGGGGTTAGAGCAGTCCTTAAGAAAGTCTTAGCTCTTCGGTTGAGGTGCTATGCCATTTGGTACCAAGCATTGTAAGGTCTTTCAACATGCTTTCCAAAATAGAGTCAGTAACATTTGTAGCGATAACAGGATACTCATCTTCAAAATCAGCTAAATAAAAAACACCATTAAGTTACGCAGATGTTACAGTGATTTCTTTACCTCATAGACTTACTTCTGATTTCTTTAGGTCATAGTTTGCATAGAATTTCTTCACCAGCGGGACAAGAATGGTCTCTTGATGATCACAAAATTTCTCCCACTTTCTCTGTTGGATGATTTCAGCTATGTCCTCTGGCAGTCCCAAAGTTGGTTCAGTCCGAATGAAGAGTGTTTTCCTTAGGTTCTTCTCCTCGTACTTTTATCCTCGTGGAATTTCAGCTATATCCTCGTGGAATTTTCTCATACGAATCTCCTCCTCGTACTTCACTCACAAACCTTGCTACCTTTGAAAAGTGTTTTCCTTAGGTTTTTCTGGTAGGTTGAGCAGATTTGGAAGAAGACATTTTTAGGGCTGCTAAAGCTTTTAGAAAGACTATTTTGGAAGACGATAGGCTTTTGAATATGAGAATGTTTCGTGTAGGGTAAGGTGAGGATTCTCAATGCTCACGTAACTTAATTGAGGATTTCATAAGTCCCACCTCATTCTCAATAATGTTTGACTCTCTCCACATTTACCTTGAACTCCTTTCCTAATTTTTCATCAAGCAGACGCAAGTCCATCAGGATATACTTTCATCAACGTAAATGATCCAGACTACCTAGACTTTAGCTTCCCAGGAAATAGCATTACCTTGAGTTAAATAACAAAACGTTTTCTCTTGTCTTCAATTCTCTGTTCACTATTCTATTATCATGCAACTTCTTTGTTTTTTTTCTTGTAGTTTTTAGAATTCTCGTAGGAGAACATTCTGAATTCTTCCAGCTAGTTCAATTGTAAAATCCTTTAGTTTCCAGCAACTCAAAGATCCAAATTCAACTTCTTGGTTGCCTAGAAAGCGTTATGCTAAAGCTGTAGAGCCAAATGGAAATCTTTCCCAAATACCAACCTATAGGGAAACATCCCTAAAGATGTATTGTAGAATATTTTGTAAGCCCATAGAGCATCATCCAACCTGATTGACTAGTCTTTTTTACTAGGATTTATCACTTTTTTAATTATCTTTTTATCTCCCTATTTAAGAGCTCCACTTGGCCACTGGTTTAGAGATGATATGCTGCAGTAATTTTGTGCTTCACTCTATATTCGGCCAACAGTCCTTTAAAATCTTGTTGTAGAGGTGTGTTCCCTTATCATTGATAATGGCTTAAGGTGTCCCGAGCCTGGTGAAAGTATTCTTTTGAAGAAATTTGATTACCACCTTGGCATTATTGGTTAGCAAAGTTGTAGCTTCAATTACTTTGATACATAATCCACTACCACAAGTATGTAAAGATTTCCAAAGGGCTCCACCTTTAAGATGTCATTGAGAGGCATCTCCTGCTTTTGGGATATGTTACCTATCATTTGGCATCTGTCACACCCCTTTGCCATCTCATGCGCATCTCTGAAAAGTATAGGCCAAAAGTATCCATATTGTAACACTTTGGAAGCTGTGCTCAGGCCTCCCAAATGTACTCCATATGGAATGGAATTGCTGAAGAATTCCTTGCATCTTTACGTCTGGAACACATCTCACGTGGATTTGATCAGGACTTTGTTTGTATGAGAATAGATCATCCTAGTAGTAGGTGTAGGTCTTTACTTGTTGAAAGAATATTTTCATTTATTGTGCACTGAAATCAGGGGGCAAGACTCCACTAACAATGTAGTTAGCCATGTCAGCATAATATGAGACTTTTATTGTTGTCACTACAAGCAGCTGCTCATCAGGGAAGGTCTCTAATATAGCAAATTCTTCATCAGCTTTGACTTCTATGTCAAGTCTGGACAAGTGATCAACCACTTGATTTTTAGTTCTCTTCTTATTTCTCATTTCCAAGTCAAACTCTTACAGAAGTAATACCCATGTGATCAGCCTACGCTTGGCATCCTTCTTGGCAATCAGATACTTAATAGTAGAATGGTCAGTAACACAGTCACTTTAGAACAATTAAGTATGATATGAATTTATCAAAAGCAAACACAACTGCCAATAGCCCTTTCTGAGTAGTGGTATAATTTAGTTGAGCATTAATTAAAGTCCTTCTAGCATAGTAAATTGAAAGAAAATTTTTACCTTTTCTTTACCCTTGCATTGCTCCAACTGCATAATCATTAACATCACGCATAGTTCAAAGGGTAGCTCCCAATTAAGAGTTACTATAACATGTGTTATGATTAAAGCCTTTTTTAGTTCTAGGAAAGTAGTCATACATTCACTAGAGAAATCAAAAGCTCTATTTTGCTCTAGCAAAATCCACAAATTTTTGAAAATTTTTGAAAAATATTTTATGAACATTTTGTGAAAACCAACATAGCCTAAGAAACTCCTAATTCCTTTTATTGAATTAGGTGGAGGAAATTTTTCAATCAATTAAATTTTACACTTGTCTACCTCTATGCCTTTTAATGAGACTTTGTGGACTATACCTTTTTGGACCATAAAATGACATTTCTCCTAATTCAGAACAAGATTTGTTTCCTCACATCTCTCTAGAACTCTTTCTAGGTTAGACAAACATGCAAGATAACATTCACCAAAAAAAAGAAAAATCATCCATAAATATCTCTAGAGTGTTCAACCATGTCTGTGAAGATTGTCATCATGCACCTTTGAAATGCTTCTGGATTATTGCATCTAAATGACATTCTCCTAAAAGCAAATGTTACAGATGGGCATGTGAAGGTGGTGTTATCCTAGTCCTCGAGACCTATTACAATCTGATTATAACCAGAGTAGCCATCCAGGAAACAATAATACTCCTTCCTTACCAGCCTGCCAGCATTTGGTCTATAAAAGGTAGAGGAAAATGATATTTTCTGGTTGCCTTTTTCAGCTTGCGGTAATCCATACATACTCTCTATCCGTTAACTTTTCTGGTGGGGATTAGCTCATTCTGCTCATTTGCTACAATAGTCACTCCCCCTTTCTTGGGTACACATTAAACTGGACTCACCCAAGCACTATTAGAAATTAGGTAGATGATGTCTGCATCTAACCTTTTTATAATTTCTTTCTTCACTACCTACTTTTTAATGGGATTTAGCCTCATTTAATGCTCAATAGAATTGCTACAACCTTCTTCCAATATAATTTTATGCATGCAAATGGATGGGCTTATACCTTTAATGTTTGGCATTTACCAACTAATGGCCTTGTTGTACCTTCCCAAGACTTCAAGAAGTAGCTTCTCATGTTCATGGCTTAAGGATGATGAGATGATGATGGGGAGAGTACTTTTTTCTCCTAAATATGCATACTTCAAATAAGTTGGCACTGGTTTCGATTCCAATATGAGTGGTGCTTCAATGGAGGCAAATATGGTTTAAAGGTTCTCTTCGATAGCCATAAAGATTCAATTTTCTTTCCAAACTTTAGAGTGCTCTGTTTTGCATCCAACCATGTAAATGCAGCTTCATCTTCCTCACTGCTTTCACCATCAAAATCCCTTCAGTTTGACTCTGTCAAGATGATATTGCAACAACTTACAAACATTTGTCCATCATTATAGAATCCATCATAGATAGAGCAACACATTCCTCCACCTCCTCATCTAAGTATCTTATGGCATCAAAAACATTAAAAGTTATCTCCTCATTTTTTACTCTCATAGTTAATTCTCCTTTTTGAACATCAATGACAGTCCTCCCAGTATCTAGGAAGGGCATTCCTAAAATTTTGGGAACCTCTTTATCAGCCTCATAGTCTAGGATGATAAACTCAGTAGGAAAGATAAATTTATCAACTTTCACTTGCACATCCTCTATTTTTCCCTAGGATACACATAAGACCTATCTACTAATTGTAAGGTGAAGTAGGCCTCGCCTTTCCTATTCCTTATCTTTTAAACACAGATAAGGGCATAAGGTTAATTCCAGCACTTAAGACACATAAAGTTCTACCACATTGTGTATTATTACCTATTGTACACGGGATTATGAAGCTACTTGGATCTTTCAATTTGGGAGGACTCTTATTTTAAAGGATAAGAATACATTCTTGAGTTAAAGTTATGGTTTCAAATTCCCCTAGTCTTCTTCTCCTGATGAGAATATCCTTCATGAACTTCATATAATTGGGCATCTGCTGTAGTGCTTTCATAAGGGGTATATTTATATGAAGCTACTTCAGTATGTCTAAGAACTTGTTGAATTGATTGTCCATCTTTTTTTCTGTAGTCTTTGAAAATGAGGCAAGGGCCTCTCTACTTCAACCACTGGTTTCTTTACAACTTTAGGAATCGTTTCTTGAGATGTTGTAGCACTCGACTCTACTACATCCTTGCTTGAGCTTTCTTCCATTGTTCTGTGTTTAGATTCATCTTCTTTCTCTCTCTCAGGCTGAGCTGTGACTTTTCCACTTCTCAAGTAAATACCCTTACAAATGCTCTTTGCCTTCCCTTCGAGGGTTCTCAATATTACTAGGCAGAGATCCTTGGGGTCTTGAATTTAGGGCATTAGCTAACTGCCCCACTTGATTTTTTAAGTTCCTACATTGGTTGTGCTTGTTGGCATTGGCCTTGTACTAATGTAGCTCCGATACTTAGGTTTTTTTATCATATTTGTTAGAGATGAGACTTGGGCTATCAAAGCAGTCATTGCATCCAACTCATGGACTCATGCAACTCTCTTAGTTGTTGTAGCAACAACTACTCTAGTTGTAGGTCATTGATAGTTGTTACTTGTAGTTCTTTCTAAAATCTCACAGGTTTCATTATATGACTTGGATAAAATGGTTCCCCTAGTACAAGCATCAACCATCAATCTGGTAGAAGAGTTCAATCCATTGTACAAAGTTTCTAATTGTACACAGTGGGGTATGCCATGATGTGGGTATTTCCTTAGCAAATCCTTAAATCTCCCTCATGCTTCATAAAGTGATTCATCCTCTAGTTCATGAAAAGAGGTGATATTATTTCTAAGGTTAGCATTCTTCATAGGAGGGAATCACTTCTTCAAAAACTTCTCGGCCAAATCATTTCAGCTATTGATTGAGTCAGGGAGCAGTGAGTTGAGCCATGTTCTAGCTCTGTCTCTCAACGAATAAGGGAACAACCTTATCCTTAATACATCTTCAGAGGCTCCAGGAATCTTGAATGCATAACTTACCTCCAAAAACCGTCTTAGATGGAGATGAAGTTCTTCAGAGGGTAGTCCATTAAATTGCCCCACTGTATGTAGCATTTGAAACATAACTGGCTTCAATTCAAATTGAGAGCCTTCGATTTCAAGTCTCACAATGCCAGGACTCATAGCTTGTGGTTGTAATATGGAATAATCCCGTATTGATCTCTCCTTATCATTTGCTATTACTATGACATTGTCACCATTGTTTCCATCTATTTTCTTCTTATCTTACTATGTCAATTTGTATTACTTCTGATTTATGGAGTGCACGTGATACATTGGGGTACATTGTTGTTACCTCACATTTTATTGATTATAAATGGAAGTTAAATAAAAGAATACTAGATTTTCGACGATGTGATTACCCTCACACATGTAATGGGATTTTTCAATATATTATGAGTATATTGCGTGAATATAGTATTTCTAATAGAATTTTCAGTATCACTCTTGATAATGCTAGTGCGAACGATAGTGCTATTAATTTATTCAAAGATAATTTTGCTCTTAATGCTAATGAAAATTCTTTATTACAAATGCGGTGTGTTTATCATATACTTAACTTAGTTGTTAAAGTTAGACTGGAACAAATATCACCGTATTTGAAAGAAATACGTTCTGATATTTCTTATACTATGAATTCAAATACTAGACAGCAAGAATATTTAAAATCATGTAAAGATTTTGGTTTAAAACCAAGAAAGCTACACTTGGATATAGTAATTTATAAATTTTTTGAAATAGAATATGGAATTAAAGAAAATGATGAGTTAAATATTTTACAATGGTGGAAAGAAAATTCACGAGTTATCTAATTTTTTCTATTATGGCGCGTGATCTACTAACCCATATGGTCTCTACAGTAGCATCAGAGTCTTCTTTTAGTGCAGGTGGACGTGTAATTGAAGAAAAAAAAGTAGATTAACTATTGATATTGTTAAAGCCCTCATTTGTGTTAAGGATTGAAGTGATGCCATCAAAAGAAAACAACAACGATAAGACAACATCATTCAAGATTTTCAAGATTTAGATGTTAATGAAAATGAAGTATGGATGATTCTTAAAGTCTTGTATGGGTTAGTTCTTATGACTAGTACTCTTGTTCCTTTTCTGGGTTTTCCCCAATGGGGTTTTTTTCCGAAAAAGTTTTAACGAGACTAGCCCGGGGGGGGGGGGGGGG